>JAJTVD010000275.1:0-60337 GCA_022432975.1 Begonia masoniana | reverse complement strand
GTGGATGAGTTTGAGATCCAGCGCGCTCAATGTAAGTTTCTCGTACCTGCTTGACGCGAAGGTTGACACATACCTTCGTCGTCGTATCCAGGATCCTTGAGGTTTCCTTGTTTTACGTTGTTTAGGTTGGTGTAGTTAGTTAGTTTGTTTTAGGTTTAATTGTTAGATTGTCTGCTATATGAACTGTTTGTTTACTTCTCTTCTGCCGATATAACTGTTCATCGCATCACGGTTTTTCGAAAGTCATGAATGAATTTTTTTTTTCAAGCACAGAATGGAATAATTTCATCAGAACTACGTATATAAGAATAAACCAGAAAAAAAAAAGGTAATAAAATTTAGAGTACTGTTACGTTAGAATACTGTTCATATTTAGTTGTTTCACTGTGGCTTAATTAGTTGTTACATTTTCTTTTTCCGATGCGTCATGATGAGCCCTTTACGTTATTTGTGTAAACTCTCAATTGTACAGGTTACAGTGGTTTTACATAAATCAATTATACATTTTCTTAGAGTCATCGTCTTCGTCTGCTCATCTCCTCAACCTCTGCCTCTCTTATTCTTTTCTGCTCCGGTTTCACATCTCAACTATATAATGGGTTGTGTCAGATTACAAGATTACAAACAATCGACCATCTCGATATTTTAAATAAAATCCTGCAGCCTATACAAATGACAATAAAAAAATAGAATATTTAAAGCTCTTTTGCAATCATATCTAGGGCCTAGAAGCGCACAAGATTAATTTTTAAAAACGCCTCCATTGCTAGCTTGTCTAATGCCCAAGTGGCAATTTCAAATGTCACACAGCCTTGTAACATACATCTCAGCTAGGCTGAGCAGAGAAAGCCTCATCCTACGTCTTGCAACAAGTGTGCAAGATCATAATAAACTCCTAAACTATTTAATGATCACGCTTGTCTCATATACTTTAAACCCTATGGTTTTTTTATGATGAACGGAAAAATTCTAACAATCACGTTTGGAAAGTCTAGAAAAAATTATCCAAATCGCTCGCGCCGAATTTCTCGAAGTTTAATTGATAGAGTCGCTAGTAAAGATTGATCCCGATAGAACGATGATATAATGTATTTTACGTGCTATTTATTTCTCAATCCCTTATCAGTCTTATATTTTTGAGTTTGTATACACTGTTTGCCAAAATTGATTTTACTTTTCAATTTCAAATAGTACGGTGCTCTTTGTCATGTTCATGCCATGTATTGTGATTACGAAAGCCAAATTTCGTGAGAAATCTTAAAATCACAGGTGAACGAAGAAATTCACATTGCACGAGAGTTATGAACAACCATATTATAAATTAGAAAACCTAAGGCAACATATGAAATAAATACGATCCATAGATTTCTTTAATTTCTTAACCGTCACAACCTCCTTAAAAAAAAAAAAAATTCCTGAAATATTCAAGTTATGAATTTTAATATAATCAATTTTCAATTTTGAAACTAATTATCTAATTTTGATAAAAGATAAATAAATTAGAACATTTGGCTGTTACCACCCCCGAGAAGTACAAGTTATGGCGTCGAAGTGCGACTGGGTTCGAGGACTCGGGGCGACAATTTTGGCAATATTGTAAATTTTAGCATAGAAAAATTCAAATACTAAAATACTTTATATTTGGTAATTCAATGTAAACTGTTAACTAAATTTCAATATTTCTCAATAAATATTTTATTTATTGTGATGTTTTTTCCATAAACAAATTCATTTTTGTAATTTTTTTAGTGCAGACAATAAACGTTGTGCACAGAACAATACACGCTGCTATAAAAAAAAATGAGATTTAACTTGAAAAATTTTAGATTTTCCGACAATTTTTGTGGCAACATACTTTGCAAAGCCAAAGAATACTCCAATATTTATTAATAAAGAGTTCAATCCAAACAAGTGACCCCAATAGTTATAGTTTCTCTCAACTTGCACAACATATTTTGAGGTTAAAAACAAAATCCTTCAGACTTTGACCGTAGCAGACATATTGTTAACTCAAGACTTCAAAAAATTGTACAAGGAGCCAAAAACCCAATCAAAGGAACTGATGAGAAAGTAGGTTCCCAGAGGAGAATTGTGACTACCCACCTTCTAAATGCAAGAACTATTAACAATTCTATTAATTGTGATGACTCAACTTATACTAAGCACCTGCATAATCCGCATATTGTTTGAAAAAAATAGAGAATAATGGTCATACTTAGAGTTATCATTCTAATCTAATACATTACATTACAGTTAAAATCCATTAACACAATTGATCGATTTGTCTCAAAGCGAATAATATTGTACTGGGAGACGCGAGATTATCCATTATCTTCAATAAATGTGAGTACTTAAACCCATTATTGTACTTGAAGCTTGGGGGTTTTAAAAATAGAAATTGATTATAAATTTAGATACGAAAAAGCAGCGGAGGTAACAATATTGAATTTTTATATGTCATGCGCGTGTAGCATTTATATATTAGTATTAGATCTTATTAAATACCACTTTTTTTATATATGAAAAAGAAAAAAGAAAGAAGAAGATGTGGCCCAACATTATCCATTACCATATCATAGTGCATGTCAAAGAGCTTTGAATGAAAATCCAGGCTCATCTACCTCTTATTTTAAAATATATATATATATATATATATATATAATATATATATATAATATATATATATATATATAGATAGATAATATCTAATATAATAGCATTCAACCCCTCAATTTCTTTATTTTATTTGATTTTTATCTAAAATTACATTTTCATTAGACAAATTCATTATTTTAGTATATGAAAAAAAAAAACAAAAACAAGTTACGTATATGTATGTATGTACGTGTAATGTATATGTTGTGTAGGTATGTATTATGTGTGTCTATATGTGACTGTTCACTAGGTGAACTAAGACTACTCTACCTATGTCCATATCAGTAGAGGTGTGCAATCTCATTCGTTTGAAAGAGTGAAAAGTGAATTGTTTATAAGTTGGGTTCTCCCGGTACATTGTACAATTGTTTTTTTTACTTAACCCCAAGAACAAAAAATGTTGAGAGGTTTGGCCCAAATAGATAATTTATAATAGGATAACTGGAGACTCCACAAGTGGTATTGGAGCCAAAACCCAATTAAAAAGTAACCGAATGGGACGTCGGTCCCTTAAGGGAGAGATTGTGACAGTTTACCTTGATAATGATGACTCAATATTCTTTTGATTATGAGAACTCAGGTTACCCTATAGGAAAATGGCCAGTCTCCAATCGTTTGGGAGATTGAAAATTGAATAATTTATAAGTAAAGTTCTCTTCCAAACTAGTATAATCCGTTTTGGGTTAACTACAAGACTCAAGTAAAACATATTTATTAGGAAGACTGAGAACTTCACACTTTATTTGTTGTGGTAAGTAAAGCAATATTTATTTTTCATTCCAAACATATTCTTTGGACTAATGTCAAAATTATGTTTGTCTTACTTATACATTTAATATAATATATATATACGCTAAAGTCTAACCCTTATAGATTGCTTAATGAGCTTTAGTTAGACATTTGAAATGTGTGTGAAATTTTAATATTAAAGCCCATTCTACTTGGATTCAATGATGGGATAAATGGAAATCTCACTCATAAGTTATATAATTAGGATCTAGTTTTTACATCAAATAGAACAATGATTTTTTCATTTTCTATAAAGAATTGTTCTAGATTAATTTCAAGATCGTAACGTACAACTAGTTTCACTAGATAACATTTCTTAGAAACTTGATTTTAAATGACTTCCAGGGATTTAAATATAAAGAATAAAAAAATACTAAGGAGTTTAACAAGGAAAAAGGAATCATGACATATGCGTGTTCATGATGCTAACTATTATTCATACTCATAGATACCAAATCACCTAATTTAAATAAGAAAACTACATAGGTTGGAAACTGGCCTAATTGAAATAAGAATAATTAAAAATAACCTATTTATGAAGGAAATCATTATATAGACTACTATATAAGAATGTGCAATAATAGACTAAATAGAGTAATTATCAATAAACCCTAACTATGAACAAATGACAACATTTTAAAAACTATATTCATTAAAAAAAAATCTTAAACTATCATTTCGCAAACAACCCATCTTTTGTGTCGTCCGCATTGAAACAGTGCAAAACACGTTCGAGAACGGGCCACCCAGCGTTCACGTGATCGCCTGCACTTGAAATTGGTGAAAAATGACCGTAGGAAAACGGACAACCTCGGTCATTCGTCTCATCGCGACTTGTTTAACGACAGAATGATGACTTGGTTAACAGATGATAGTTTTAAGATTTATTTTCTTTAATACATATATTTAAACCGTTTATTTTGTCACTGTACCTAAGTTATATTTTTATTTTTTTCCTTAAAAATATAGATAATGTTACGTTTAACGTTTAATTTTATAACTTTTTACTTCTTATTCCTGATGTCGCCTCATTAATTAGTACCCTTAACATTTAAATCATTTACAAATAATTAATAAATCATTAATTATACCAGTTAATAATTCAAATAATAACTATTAGATAAAATTAATAAAATCAACGTAATATTATTCTATAACTATTATCAGGTTCAACACTCTTCATGTAAAATTTCCCAATATTAAAAGATTTAATCTTAACTATCGGACACTTTGCATCATAGAGATTGAATCATTGACACGAAAAGACAAGCAAAAATGGAAAGAATGTATGCATGCCCTAATTATTTTATTCACCAATCTCAATCTTAATCCCACGTAAAATATTTGTCAGCACACTCATTATTGTAATTGTTTAGACATCACAAACCAGAGAAGATAGATAACGATAAGCCCTACTGGGGTATAGCCACATCAGCACATGACAAGGTGTGGCGAACTTTTCGAAAGTGTAGCTTAATATCTATGTATCCTCGTGAACATGAATTAAATTTGTATTATATATGACAAGTTATGGGGTTAACAATTGCAACTATGCCTAATCTTCTAAAACTCTCCTTCACAAGTCAAGAATTTTGGCATTTTTAAACTTTAATTTTAGTCCCATTCTAATTATTTTATGATACATGGAGACGAAAGACGATACTAATCGTATATTCTCAGAATTTTCTCCATTAAAATCACTGCATATTTATAAAAAATTTTCGATAGTGTCGCATGTCATTTTAATTATCAAAAACATTGGTTTAAGCGTCATGCATACGTGAGTCTAAGTTTAAACTATCAAACCATAGACTTATAGATAAAATATAAGACGACCCTTTCTTTAATAATACCTACAACGTTATCTCTCTCTCTCTCTCTCTCTCTCTCTCTCTCTCTCTCTCTCTCTCTCCTCGTATTTTTTTGTGGTAAAACTATCTCCTCTTCTATTATGAGAAGGAGTTGAAGAGAGAAATTCAAGGGAGAAGTTGATTTTGAATCAGCATTTTAATCTGGGACCAGTTGTCCTTCACGTCCGAGTGTGTATTGGCTTTTGAGAAGATGAGATCACTAGAATATTTGAAGATTCAACTTGGCAGTTGATTGAGACCCTCTAATCCTCAAATTTATTTAATATTTTCTAAAAATATTATAACTTGGCGTGTGAAGTTCCCAAGCATTTCAACTTCAAATATTATTTTAACTACGCGAAACATGGAATCGAAGATAAATTAATATGAGATTGCGTTACAAAAGATTGAAGATTGAATTACGTGACGATGTATATCTTGCATCTTATTCAATATTTTAATACTTATTCTTCGTTTACATTACTAAACTATTGAAAAGCGCCCACTGGTTGTTTCCACTTTCCCTTAAATTTGGTCTTTGATAGACTTGTTTTAGTTAGTCGTGTATTGACATTATTTTCTTCCTTTAATAGCAATTTGGAAAACGAGCTAGCATGAGGAATGCGACTCTTCATCGAGGTTCTTAAGATTTGATACGAACCTATAACGACCTGCTCCGTCCCCTAATTGATTGGATAAAAGATCATTGAGTCCAGTTCGCATGATCCTCTCTGTAGAGCCGGTACCGGACGTTACAAGACGCACTCAATAGTTTTAGTACTGACACGAAATTCTCTTCTTCAGATCAGAGCGTTCTTCCGTATTTCTATCGTTGTTCTCTTCAAATTTAGACTAATATCCTTAACAAGTCTCAAAATATGCTACAAAAATTTCTTTTCTTAAAATGAACCTACACGTCACGTGGTCGAATGTTTCCCTTCCTTACTTTAAATTAAAAAGTGTGCAGAAGCTCATCCTAGTTCAATCGTAACATTAGAGACAAGTTTGATTCGTATTTTCAATTATAAATATGAGTTAAATTAGTGGAATTAAAGTCAATTGATCGCAATTGCCTTAATTATCACCTCCTCAGGTGATATGTTAAATATTTTAAATTTTATCGATAATAGATAACAAAAATATTTAAGTTAAATTATTAAATAAAATTCTGCAATTAAAAACAATTAATAATATCTGGGAACTAGATCAATTGAAGACTAAGAACCACTGGAAACAAGTCCAATTAATAATGTGACAATGATTTAGATTTTATTAAGTACATGCATGTCACGTCGTAACTAATCTTGGTGTCATCGAGATCATATCGATTAATCACGTAGCATGCCCATGATTTACTCTATTTTTTCTTTTTCTTCTTTTTGTAATAACATAGTTTTAAATATGAATTACATATTAAAAAAGCACTTTTTCCTCGTTATTTAATGATTTTATTCTACGCCCCTAATTATACTCGTAGTAAAGGGTTATTGGCATTGTATAGTTTCAACGATAATATTATACATATCTCAACCTGTTCTACGAATGTAACAGTATTTGTGGTCAATACGAGGAAAATTGTATGTATTCTAACCTGTCCTATGAAGGTAAGAATATTATACGTATTTAAATTTGTCCAACGAAGGTAAAAATGATCATGGGTCTACTCAATTTTAGAAAAAATTATCGATTAATGTATAAGTTTGAGTTCTCTCAGTAAATTAATACACGTTTTGGGCTAAAAAAAAAAAACTATACAGACTTCACCCAAAACTAGTAATGTCTTTCATTTCTCACCCTTTTGATTTTCACACTTCGAACGAGTGTTTTCAACGAGTTTTAAAATAGTCTTCCGCTGCAAGGTGTTTAATTGTCTTAAACGAAGATGTTTTTAAGTCGACAGATAAAGATTTAAATTTGTCAGTATTTTATCATACGAGTATGGAATAAGAGTAGTGAACCGGGTTCAGACAACTCGGGGCGTCAGTTGAAAAGGCAAAGCTCAACGAATTATGACTTTTAATTTTTTAGTATCTTTCTTAGATTTTTCTTGCTAGTCACAATTATGGATTAATTATAAAAATGATATCCCTTGTTTCATAGAATATTCTCTTATAGCCTTATTTAATATTCTTGGCTATTAGTTGTCCGGCTGCTTTTCATTTTTTTTTTTTATTTGTTCCTAAAACTAAAAATAATTTTTTTGATATTCTAAATATTTGTAATTAATAAAAAACAAAGAACAATACATGGTTCAGGATTAAGATTAGCATACATTTCAACCGACTTCTCTGCAATCATACGTTTAAAAATAGAAAATAAACAATAATCCTCGTTTAAGAATTGATCTTTGGGTTCAGATTCTCAACATCTTTGACACTTTTCTTCGAGATAATATAATTAAAATAAATCATTAATTATTTTATTTATTGATTGTCACATCAGATATAAGTATTAGAAATAAAAATAAAAAATAAACGTTTTAAATGTCATTTTTTGGGATTATTTATCATATGAGTTTATGTGAACCACTAAGACCTAGTTCCCCAGCAAGTAAATCTAGTTCATGGCTGTTGTTATTCTGTCAGAAAATGAAAAATGTGAGCTCACATTAAAGCAGAGACCTGTAAATTGGGGAGGATTGATTCAGAAACTTTGTTTGGCATCATCCACTCTACTTGCCCACAGAATCAGATCTAATTTCCAGATTTTTTATAATTTTTTTATTATTATTATTGTTTGCATATCGAACGTTTACGCGAAATAATATCCATATTCCGTCATTTGGAATCCTAATCTTATATAGATTTTGCCTTCACACAGAGTATATCGTCTTCCTCGGGTTCATCTTCTTCCTTGGTGAAGGCGCTCTCGGTCTCTTGTCAATATAACTCTTGGGGGATTGGGATCCGATTTTTCATCAAATAGTAGAACATATTGTAGAGCTTAATCGATAATTATTGTAAAAGTTTGGGGGAGGATTTCCAAATGTCATAATTATTTTTGTAAAAGCTAGTTACCCGTGACCTCTAGAGCACAATGAGATGGGCTTTCTTGGAGAGTCCTTAAAAGACAAAATATACTGGGAAGTTTTTCTTTTATTACTTCATCTTACTTACTGTATGATTCTGATTTTTGTCATTTTATTCACCGACACTTACATAGTTACATGCATGAATCTTGACGTCGTCTGTCTTTTTGCATTTATTCTGTTTTACAAACTGACCATCATCTCTTTTTGTCAATATTCACCTGTATTTTAACTTCACCAATTGCCGTGAACCGTAAAACGTATAAATTTGTTTATCGAGCAAAGGTCAGCTGCATACATGTAGAGTATATATCATTCAATCATTAGATAGTGAAAAGTGAATGGTCTATAAACAGAGTTCTCTTACTTACCAAGTACAACTCTGGTTGGATTAATTTTAATGATAAATTCCGTCTACAGAATTCAATCAATTCAAACGGACAATATGTACTAGGAGGACCCACGTTTTAAATCATTTTTTCAGAATAACCATATAGTGACACTGTAAATTATCTATGAAATAATATACACTAAAAATTGTTCATAAAGTTTTATTAATACTAGTTATATTATATTGTGCGATTTTTCCATTCTTAGTTTGTACACGGTTCATATGTATGATTAGAACATAATCAATTGTCTAGTTCTAAAATCCTCTCTCTCCATCTCTCCATTGCTAGCTCTCTCCCTCTCTTCCTCTCTCTCTGGTGGCAGGATGATAGCTAGACTACAATGGAGGGACCAGTTTTAGGCAGTTGACATATTGGTTCCTGATTTTAGATTCTTTTTCCAGACAAGTCAATGATCATTGAACAACAAACACGCCGTGTTACGAGTACAACGATTAGTCAAAGTTAATTCCCAAAAACTATGTTTTTAATCCACATTATTCGATTAATTTTTTAATTAACACTGCAAATAAATCTGCATAGTTATAAATACATAGTATTATCATAGCGATTTAATATTATATTAATCGATATAGATCAACACTAAATTAATGTGTGGATGCTAGTACTATACTAAGCTAATTAGATATTAAAATTATTACCATTTTTCGTGAAATTCTTTTCGTAAAAAATCACAAGCAAGAAAGATCATTATTAATCAAGCAAGTTACTACCGTACACACATAATTTTACGAACCAAACAATCAATACATAAAACTACAAAACCTAATATCGAATCTAGTCATATTCGTACCATTAGAATTCGCGTCACACTGAAGTCTAACAACTTAATGCTCCAAACAACCTAGTACTTCTACTTTAGGTTAGTAAAATGGTAAATATTCAACTATGTTTTGAAAAAACTTGTGATAACAGTAAGCAAGTTGTTTTAAAGTAAACGCAAAAATCAATTTATGGGAGAGAAACAAAGAAATAAGGTGGTGGGAGATTCAGAGAAGAAACAAAAATGAAGATAGTTGACTGCCGTTCTCTTCCACTTTCCAGGTCCAGGCCTCGGCCAATCGACAATGGTTTGCAATCCAAATTATATTTAAGGAACTACACCTATACGTGGGTCGCGTCACGTTTAAATTAACTTTGCTTTATTTTTGCAATCAATCAGAAGCCCCATGAATTATTTTTCACTATAAAAAGGGCCTCTCTCCCTTCATAAATGACCACCATGATCATCTTCTCTCTTCGCCCTCTCTGTCTCTACGGTTTTGATCCGAGTTACATGAAACACAGAACCCTTTTTTGGTTTCTTGGGAAAAAAAATTGCGTTTTCTTCTCAAATCAAGGGGAAAACCCTACCGGAGCTGGATTATAAAGGGCGGCCGGCGGAGAGGTTGAAATCGGCGGGGATGTGCCGCGATGATTCTAGGTTCTTTCAATGGCTTCTGATTCTTATTCTCTTTTTCAAGCGGTCGCTATTTCTTCATTTTTAATCTTCGTAATCTGGGGTTTCTTGTTTCTTTTTTCCGCGCGATTGTTTCAGGCGTTTTGAAGCCATGGAGAGATTGACGAGTTGGGTATCGCTGTAAATCTTGTGACCTATTTGACCGGAACATGCATTGGGCAATGCTATTCTGACACACTGTTACTACTTTCCTCGGAACCATCTTTCAGCTCTGCTTGCTCGGCGTTTCGTCGCCACCACATTTTCTCGCAGGGTTCTGGTTACTAAGATTACTTCCAAACACTTCAGCCACGCTTTTAATTATTAAAAAACTTATTTATTCTAAAGTTAATAAACTTTCTTAAGCATAAAATGAAAAAAGTTAATATCGGTGTCACATGATAGTAAATCTGAAAGAAACACAATGAGAAGACTCTCAAGATCTACGTTCTTCGAAGAATAAGTCTCAAAAATTCATTGAAAAGCTCTTTTATCGTACAATATTTTTGGTGAAGATAATCAAAATTTCTTATGGTTTCCGCAGGGTACCTCACTATTTTCCATCTTCGTCGCCGTTCAGGCGCGTAAGAACCAAGCACATTCAACCTTTTGTCTCCCACTACTTTAAGATTATAATCTTAAAGCTAGATTTCTCTGTATTAGGGTGTCACAGTCTTGACCATTTCAACCGTCGTTCCAGTCTCCGACACACCAAAAGTGCGAACCAGGTCGCAAACGCTGTGCGTTCCGGCGAAACAATACGCAGCCTAATGGTCCTTACGTAGCTCTTTACATTACCGTCTAGGCCAGGAGGATTAAAATCAAGGTGTTTCAGGGTTTGGGGCAGATCATTCGATGATCCGACCCAGAAGAAAGATCCCAAATGACTAATTTTTTCAACTGGTTATTCTTCTTTATAAGCATTGGCCTAGCTGCCGTTTCACTGTTCTGTTTACATTCAAGACAAACCTCCGGACGAAATGGGGTACGGAATCGCGCTTGCGCCATTGTTTCAGCTCTGCTTGTCTTCTTCGCCGGAACCAAACGTTTACCGGTGTTTAAGAAACGGTTGGGGAGTCCATTAACGCAAATTGCTGCAGTTTTGTAGCTGCCGGGAGGAAGAGACGAAGGAGATTCCGTCCGACACTCCGTTCCGTTCAACGTGGATGATGTCGGAGACGCCGAAGGGAAAGAAGAGCAGAAACTTACCCATAGCAAGCAGTTCCGGGTAGTCCTCATTATGTGTGCAAGATATCATAAACGATTTTTCTCTTCCTGATGTTTTTGTCTTTTATTAAAAAATTTTTTCATTTAATATCACTACTCAAATCATTTATACTCCTATCCCGTTATAAAACCAGTTATTCCACTGTCTGGTCGTATAAAATTATTCTTCTCGAGACAGATAAGAACACAAGTTCAATCTTCGATATAGTTTAATCTTGATTCGATTTTAGATAATAACGGGTAAAACTCCCTCCAAAAATAAATCAAAGATGAGGGGGAACTCTTATGTTATACAGGACGTGACGGGGGATAAACAACTCTTCGATTTCTTAAATTTAATCGAATATTTCTTGATAAAATTTTAATCTTTTATTTTGCAGTCACAAAAATGTGATTTTTCTTTGATTATTTAATTCAACTAATGTGACTATTTAAAATAACTCATCATGACGTGAAACTTCATTAATGGATGTTAATGATAATTATGAAAATAATAATTATAATATTCGGCCTAGTTATTATTCTCGACAGCTTATGTTTCTTAGGGGTTAGATCTAGACCTGAGGGCTTTTGCTATCTTTTGTGGGTCCCCATGATGATGAATATTAGTAATCCAGGCAATGAAAGAGTAGG
The DNA here is from genome assembly GCA_022432975.1 of Begonia masoniana. Taxonomy (NCBI): domain Eukaryota; kingdom Viridiplantae; phylum Streptophyta; class Magnoliopsida; order Cucurbitales; family Begoniaceae; genus Begonia; species Begonia masoniana. Next base: position 48,307 of record JAJTVD010000275.1, on the reverse strand, counting down.
CTAGTTGGGTGGTTTGGCCAAGGCGTGGCAAGACTGACCAATGACGTAGACGTTGACTGCTTCCTTCATTCGTCACTCCTTTTATTCCACCACGGCTATTCCCAACTTAATATAAAAATTGTACCTTTTTTATTTTTTAATTATAATAAACCCCAACGATTTTCAGTTAATAAATGAATTTTAAGTTCGGGGAAACTAAATTCATAAAAATCATGTGCCAAATGGTAATACATGACATAGTTCATTCAGATAACACCACTTGTCATTTGCGCAATCTGATTATGTCACGGGAATCTTTCTTTATTCAAATGTTCATGTTATTTAGTTTTTTTGTCTTCTCTTTAGAGAAGAAACCCTTGTTAATACGAGAAATTATGTGTTTTTAACCCATAGTTTAAGGAGACATCATTCGGACTTCTCTCTCGACAAGAGATTGAAATTATGTTTTATTTGTTTACTTTTTACCTTTATACTTTGATAATCTTCAGGACGCAATCACAGTTTTACCATTTTTACAAGATAGCGTAAGATTACGCACAGGCACATATCAATCTTTTAAAATTTATATGCTCTTATAAAGTTGTGTAATTTAGTAATGGGGGGATCTTTACATGTCATGATCCATTTCTACTAATATTTCATTTGATGTTTTTCGTGGCCAGTTTCTGGATAAGGCAGCAAAAAGGATAGTTCAGGCCAGACAGCGGTATGGAACAAGTGGAGCATTATCCGACCCTAACAGGACGTGAAGAAGTGAAATTAGTGCATCAGATGTTACCATTTGGGCCACAACCATCATTTCTGGAGTTTATGCCAGATGACAACTTTTTCAGTCGCACAAGCCACCACCCTGGACCGCTAATCGGAAATCATTTCAAATTCCGGCAGCCTCGCTGACCGCATTCTTCGTCGCACGCACTCTTAAACCGTCCCGGTTTACGACAGAAATCGGCCCAGCAGCCAGAAACTCCTGAAAAACCCTCAAGGTCTTTAACACCAATACAGAGAATCCGGAGTCGGTTAGTCCGCTCGATTTAGCAATGGTGGCTGCTGCACAACGAGTTAAAGCGGTGAGAGTGGCGAAATGTCGCGATGAAAAAACGACCCAACGGCGGAGATCCCGCTGAGCGTGGTTATGGTGGTGCAGCAGTTTTTCTTGTCGGAGCCGGCGAAAGCATTACATAAATTAGGCAGCTGGATTTCTTCTGAGGGAGCTGTCCCAAAGGGATGAAGACGATGAGTACAGCCCCCCCCCCCCCCCCCCCCCCCCCCCCCCCCCCCCCCCCCCCCCCCCCCCCCCCCCCCCCCCCCCCCCCCCCCCCCCCCCCGGGCTGTTTCTGAGTACGCATTTCATAGGGTCTTAGTACGCTCTTAATGGTCAACCAAAGTTCATTAAAGTGACGGAGAGAAGCAGGCTGGCCGAAACTTAAATAAGGGAAGCTTTACGATTTCTATGGCTTTTAGCAAACTAGTGGACTGAATCTCGTGGTTTACTGGTTTGTGCCAATGGTATGTGTATACAGGAAAGGAGGCTGAGTGAGAGGGGATTGAATGGAGGAAAACTGAGCCAACTTGCCATGCATTAACCGATGGGTTTTTTTTTTTTTGTCCTTTTGTTTTTGTATTATTGCTCTTACAAAGTCCTATGTTTCCTCCTTCGGTAGTATGAAGCTTCTGTGATCCCTTATTTTTGTGATAAAAAGAAAGCAAAGTGAAAGGTCACCATGCATTAGACTTAGCTACTTGCCTTTTTTCTCTTTGTCATCTTTTATCAATGTAGGGTTCGATAAGAATAGTTTCTTGTTATTATTCCTCTCTCTATCTCTCTCCTCAGTTGTCCCGAATTTCTCAGTTGTCCAAAAACATAGCTTTATGTGTCAACCCTAAGTTCGGAGGTGACTTAACCACGCTGGGCCCATTCTCATGGTGAACAAATACTGGGTTGGAAGGGAAGCCAAGTCCTTTCTGGTTTCAGTATACGGAAGTCTTTAGCTTTTCAGACCCACGAAATGAGACGAAGCCAAACTTGACAAAGGAGTGACCAATTAGAACCTTGGATTGTTTGTGTTGAATTCTAAGTGTTACCCTTTACACATATGGAAATCCAACATTCAAGGAGAGATGGGTCCACTTCCGAATATCAAAAATAAATATCGTTTATTCTCCGAGAAGATGTTATAGAGTCTAATGCAGCCGAGGTTTTGACAAGTAGAATTGGACTTTTAAATGCAAGAAAATTGCAATGAATTGGCATTTGTATTTTTGGCAATATCATTCATATTTTCGGAGAGGTAATATGCAATTTAATGATTAATCTGTGTGATTGATTTTTTCTTGGTGAGCAAGCAACAAAAGCCGTTCTTGATTAATGGATGACGTCAGGTTAATGTCATTGATAATTATGTGAAAGATAAATTTAAGGAAACATGCAAATTAGAAAGATATTGAATATATGTGGAAACGTTTTGGATTTGGGAAGACTTATTTGATGGAAACTTTATCAAATCTATGGACCTTGAGTTTTAATAATTGCCAGGATGATTTACTAATTTAATGAACGAATATTTGATGAGTTGATTGAGACTTTCCTAATGTGTCCACAGGAGGTGTCACATATCGAATAAGTACAAATCGGTTTCCTTATATGAACGGCGCCAGATTAAACTTTGGAATGATTGATTTGATGTTATGGAAGTTACCAATGTTATTTGCAGGCTCTCGGCCTTTGAGACGAGATGATTGACGAACGGTGTGTTATTTCTCGCGTGCGAAGGTTTTCTTGTTTTGCCAGCCGTCGACTTTCTTTCACTTCATCACTTTCTGTGTTTGAGTAAGTGAATTTGTTTACACACTCGGACCTAATAGTGGATTTCACTGTTATATTGAGTGTGTTTGAGTTGCATCCGTAGACTTCAATTCTGGTGTTTTCATCCGGAGGTGTCACAGGGAGGAAATTTTGTTGTCTTCACTGAAACACATCTCGGAGGATACTGCATCTGAACTCGGGAGGAGTTCTTATCTGAGACAAGTGGAGATTGTACTTTGATGTGGGCCGAGGGGATTTGCCATAACACAGGTTTCGGGAGGAACCAACAACGAGGGGATCTTGTTGTTATCTAGATCTCGGAAGAGGTCGATTAAAGTCAAGGGGATCTCGCAAAAAAATGTTCGTGGGGAGTAGCTAGAGGCGGCGACAAAGATAAGAGGGAGTCTTTATTTGTATAAGTCCGTGTGTCTTGTACTTTTGAACTCAAGGAAAGTTTTTATCTGGGCGTGGCCACGCCACGGAACGTTAGGCTGGTTTGCCGATGATTGCGTTAACAAACTCTGGTCATTTATTTCTGAATTTTTAGTATTGTCCATCATTGACGAAAACTCGGTGGTCACAAAATATTCTTGTGTGATATCCTGTGTAACATCGGCACTAACTAATGGTGAATTTTCAGACTTTTACCCGAGAGGCTGATGCTGAGATTGATAGAAGTAGGAAACTCTACAATAAAAAATACAAATTTGACCGAGAAGAAATTTTTTTTTTGAAATACTAGGTTCTTATGTTTTGCGATCAATAATGATACTTTTTGCTCTTCTATATTAATGTCTAAGCATATTGCTGACATAATTTAAGCATTAAAAATTATATCAATTCATTTGTTTGGACACGTAAATAGTATGTTTGAATAGTAAAAAAGAAAATAAACTGTAACATTATTTTTTAGTTTTACTTATTGGTGTTTACCTTTCTAACAGATCATCATTCGAAAGATATCGACACTTAAAATAATGCCACAAAAACCCCCGATGATTCAGAGAGGCGCATTATAAAAAGTGCGTAATAGAGATCGTGTTGTGGGTCTTTTAACCAGAGTCATCATTGAAAGATATCGGACACTCTAAACTAATAATGCAAACAAAAGCCCCGATGATTGAGAGAGGCGCAGATAAATCGTGCGATAATAGAAGATATAGTGTTGTGGGGTCTATTTAAGCAAAGAATTTAAGGGTTTTAGGAAAATCACGTCTGCCCTCCGCCTTGTCCAAACTAAGGCAAAAAGGACATCTATCTTTACGAAATCACGTGCAAACCAAACTGCAGTTTATTGTAATAATGGCCCAATTCAAACCAGTTACGTACTCGTTTTTTATGGCACATAGAGATAAATTTCAGCCAGGAACAGGAGAGAGAAATGTAAAAAAGAAAATGAAACTTAAAGTGTATATGTCCAACAAAAGAGGAATTTGGTATCAGCACACAAGCTATGCGAGTATAGAAATGTTTTCAAGAAACAATGAACTTTAGAATGAATGTAATCGTTGATTACTTGGGAATATCTGGAGCTTACAATGATTACGACTAAGCAGGATAAGTGGACTGATGGTCCTGGCTGCAAAATGATGTAATTCTTTCTTTCATCGATTGAAATCGAGGTCTTAAATACAAAACAAAATACGAGCCAATGCTCGAATCAATGATAAACAGGGGCGAGAGAGAGAGAGAGAGAGAGCAAGGGATAGAGTTACAGGCCGTTACTTCACAGGATTTATGTACATGAAAAGAATTTCTTGTTTGGATTTCAACACCTTCCTATCTTCTGGAGACTGCTTCTTCCATGTAATTCAAGACCGAAATCCAAACTAGATATATCTGCAGAATGTGTAGACGTTAAAAATTCACCCTAGAACTTTTTTAGACTTGTATTTCTCCCCTTAAATTCTCTGAATACAAATCCATTTAAAAGGCAATTTGCGAACCAGATTTTCTAAACACGTTTCAAGTGGTAACATATTGTTCTTTTAAACTTCACTGCTATATAATGTGATTTAACGGGGGCCAGGGAGAATCCTTGCCTTCTTAGGTCACATCTTCTAGTAAAGACTAGGGTCTTTATGCAAGGCATAGTAGGTGGATTTTTGCCGGTTAAGCAACAACCTGGTAATAATCCAAGAAATTTCCAAAGAATCGACAAAATCCTCATCCAATTCGCCAAAAAATACTTGGGATCCATCCCAATTTCCTTCCTCCCGAGCTTACCAATTACCCACCACATAGCGGAAGGGTACATCTATCACGTCTCTCTAAAACACACCTGGGTTTCCACCCCATTTTAGTGTAATTTTCTACTGTATTGTGAGTGGAAGAATGAAAAATTAACGACAATAATGAGATAAAATTCATAAATGCATAGAGAAGTTCTAAATCTGTCAATAATGGTACATTGAATGTATGATCTTGGAACTGAGTTCCCAAGTTGAAAATGAAAAATTACAGCAAACATGCCCAATCAAAACTGATTTAACTTAAAATAAACAGAATTGTAGTTTTTCGTTCTCTTTCTACTTTCTTATACTTATTCATGGATTAATTAAAGAGAAAATAAAAGTTGTGAAACTAGAATTTATGCATTATATGCTTAGGAATGACTGAGGACATTATCTGCATGATTCCAACCAGATGACATATAATGGAGAGCAGACAGTGAGATGATTTCAATTGTAAAGACTTAAATTAGTTAATAAACAATCTTTCAAGAGAAAACTGTTCATTATCCTCAATATAATATACATACTAGCCACCCTGCATCACACGCAAACAATAAATCGAGATGCATTTTGGGAATTAAAATATTGTGGTTGCATTCTTTAGTTTTGATGCAGTTCATCTTCTAACGGCTTGCTAATCCACGCAGAGGACCATATTATCACCACTGAATAACATGTCTCATAATTTTCAACATTAATGAAAATGAAAGAAAGAAGGGAGATGATAGATACATCAAACAACTAAGAGATCATCAGATCAGCCCGTCTTGATCATAGAATTGGAAAACTGGATTCACCAAACGATTAGATCTTTTATACAGTTGGTCATTGCATTGGCTACCACATCTGAGTTGCATTGTTTTAAGGTCATAAAAACCTAATGGTATATTAGCTCAATAAGAACACAATATAAACAAAAACCAAAGCAGCCGCAGAGTTATAAATTTAGCAAAATATTAACTGTCAGGTATTTATTGCCGAAATAAATGGTTGTTGTAGAAAGTGATGCCAGACATACAGTATTCTTTGCCTCCGTTCCAAACGTTGTTTTAAAGCTTGCCTTTCTCATTATTCTCCATTTCAAGGTTCTTGGTCTGGTCTAAAGTCTAGAATTGGGGGCGGGCGCTTCTACTTAATCCGTGACTCAAATACCAAGGGATCAGGAAAAAGCTATAGAAAATTAAGACACGTGAGAGATAACGAAAATTCATGGAGAACATTTGGAATATAAGCCAGGCATACCTTCAGGATGATGTCAAGTCATCAGAGTAATTGCATATGAAGTTAAGTTGTTACCGACCAGGGACTAGACGCAGGTATAATTCTTTTCACAACAAGTGGGAATCCGATGAAGGAACATCACTATTTGGCCTTCAGATGCTTTACGAATGTAATACATGCTTAGTCCCACGTACCGAATAACGTGGCACCTTTTTCCCATAAATATGCACTCAACATATCCATGAACCTTTCAAAAGAAATAAAATCAAGAGCTATGTCAAAACCAAAAAAACATTCTATGCCCCCCCCCATATGGAGCAGGTAAACATCGTCCTGATTGATACTTAGCCAGGTAAAATATCGCATAAAAGCCGACGGAAAATTAGTTAAATTCAAATAATTTCACCTGTGAGGATTTCGATCAAAAATTGTGTGCTATTTGAACTTAAGTTTGAAGCAATATAGTCGATTGCCCGAAATGTGCATGTACCATGGTGATCGCATAGACTTACCTACGACTGAGATTATTGATATTTGTAGTCCCTGATAAACATCTAATAAAGTATTTAGGATGATAGCACTAGAACAATTCAATCCTTCACTGTTATGCAAACCACAACCAATGCTAGCAACCAGACCTGACTCCACTGGAAATTTCTCCAGCAATCAAATTCTAGGGTCAGAATTCCAACGGGATTGAATCGGAATAGACAGCCCCAGAATTTTGATCCGAGGATGCTGTCACCCCAGGCATTTCAACCTCTACCTTCACAAGGGCAGGCAACCAGAGTTGGGTGTGACGAACTGCAGTTTAACGTTTAAACTTGGTTAAAAGTAATTGGATTTGATAAGATCGAATAAAAGGATGGGACAACCTGAGAGGCAAAATCACGAAATCGCCAAGTACAATGCCTCTTTTGAACTATTAATGGAAGAACCAAAAGCTAGTATAATAGAGGACCTACTCACTTGTTTGGAAAGCTTGAGTATATGTTTGATAAGCACATGCACAACAATAAATGCTAATTGAATGGATCTATATAGTTAAACTACCATCAATCAATTCAACAACCGAATGGAGATAACCCTAACATCTCCCCCTTCACACAATTCGGCTTGTATCGGAAACGCTGACCCAAGTTTCTCTCGGTTTGGGTGAGACTTATTAGTAGCGTAAGTTATGATATAGTGTTGGTGGTCTTTGTCTTATAAACCCCAAAGTTATCTCAAAAGGGTGAGATTTTTCAACTTATAAATTACTACCAAACTCTTCACAACGAGTGAGATTAATTCTAACATCAGTCATTCTTTATATTCAACATCATTTTATCATAAAATAATTAGCACCGTACTTTTACCAAAATAAGCCTGCCAATTATACTTTCATTCATTAAATGCACCAAAAAAAAGAAAAAAAAAAAATCACTGTACCACATAAAAGTCTCAACCATCTCAAAGGTTTAAGTCCCAGAAACTCTCCTAACCTTTTTTTTTTTCTTTTTTGAAAACCATCCACTGACCTTTTCAGAGAAAAAGCGAATTCCTTTCTCGGGGGATAATCCGAACATAAAGTTTCACCTAACAAAGGATTGAATGCTTACCACTCCGGCACATCAGGATGACGATAGGCAGAACTGCAAGGCAGCAACATTAAGAATTATTTGTAGATTGTTTCCCTGATGACAGTAAAATTACCCATGGGCTAGTGTCAGACAAAAACGGAATATGATAGGATTTGTAATATGCAGTCCTAATTAACTTTGTAGCAAGTATGATGATCCAAATGAGAAAATATACATGAATGCAAAAAAAAAACCTGCATACAGCAAACAGCATTAAATATATATATATTTTGACTCAATCAATTATGTGATTAACGTATTTAGTGGTTGGGTTGGAAAGATTGTCCGGTGGGTTGATATGCATATAGTTTTAAGTATCTACGGGGTTGAAACGCCAAGGACTTATCATTATGTTTGAAGCGAGAAAGAATGTGAGTTGGTCTTTTGACAGCATGTCGTATAGACAAACATCCTAAAGGAAACTTAATTGAATTTACAGGATAATGACAGGGAAAACCGTACTCAGATTATGGTCATGTAACTAACCGCTTTTCCACATCATAGCTCCATCAATAGATAAGAAATATTCTAAATCTTACACACACTCTGATGGATGATAATGGCTCATTGAAAATATACGGGAAGCACACACGCTAAGATCCTTCCAACATTGTCTTGCTAATAGACAAAGATGACCCTTTTCTCCCTCTCACCTGGATCAGGGAAGCCTGTTCCCGCCTGCATGGATTTGCACAACTACAGGAATTACTTCGCAAAATTACAGACCTCCTTCTCGGTTTGCATCTCTTTGACATCGTAATCTTGTCTTTCAGGTTTTTTGAAACACTCGTCTTTGCAATTGAAGGTCCCTTCATAGCGTCACACTAAAAGTGGTTAGTTGAAATAATCTCTTGTGTATAATAAGTTATTTCATCTTCTTCTGACACAACTCAAGTTATGTTTTTTCAATATCATCAGGAGATTCAGCAGTACAGCATTCTGACCTGTTTCACGAATGAAGAGAATAATGATGTTACTAATCAAAGGAGATATTAAAACATGGTTTGCTTCTCATAAGTAATATCAGAAGCGGTTCAAAAAAAAAAAAAAAAAAAAAAAAAAAAAAAAAAAAAAAAAAAAAAAAAAAAAAAAAAAAAAAAAAAAAAAAAAAAAAAAAAAAAAAAAAAAAAAAAAAAAAAAAAAAAAAAAAAAAAAAAAAAAAAAAAAAAAAAAAAAAAAAAAAAAAAAAAAAAAAAAAAAAAAAAAAAAAAAAAAAAAAAAAAAAAAAAAAAAAAAAAAAAAAAAAAAAAAAAAAAAAAAAAAAAAAAAAAAAAAAAAAAAAAAAAAAAAAAAAAAAAAAAAAAAAAAAAAAAAAAAAAAAAAAAAAAAAAAAAAAAAAAAAAAAAAAAAAAAAAAAAAAAAAAAAAAAAAAAAAAAAAAAAAAAAAAAAAAAAAAAAAAAAAAAAAAAAAAAAAAAAAAAAAAAAAAAAAAAAAAAAAAAAAAAAAAAAAAAAAAAAAAAAAAAAAAAAAAAAAAAAAAAAAAAAAAAAAAAAAAAAAAAAAAAAAAAAAAAAAAAAAAAAAAAAAAAAAAAAAAAAAAAAAAAAAAAAAAAAAAAAAAAAAAAAAAAAAAAAAAAAAAAAAAAAAAAAAAAAAAAAAAAAAAAAAAAAAAAAAAAAAAAAAAAAAAAAAAAAAAAAAAAAAAAAAAAAAAAAAAAAAAAAAAAAAAAAAAAAAAAAAAAAAAAAAAAAAAAAAAAAAAAAAAAAAAAAAAAAAAAAAAAAAAAAAAAAAAAAAAAAAAAAAAAAAAAAAAAAAAAAAAAAAAAAAAAAAAAAAAAAAAAAAAAAAAAAAAAAAAAAAAAAAAAAAAAAAAAAAAAAAAAAAAAAAAAAAAAAAAAAAAAAAAAAAAAAAAAAAAAAAAAAAAAAAAAAAAAAAAAAAAAAAAAAAAAAAAAAAAAAAAAAAAAAAAAAAAAAAAAAAAAAAAAAAAAAAAAAAAAAAAAAAAAAAAAAAAAAAAAAAAAAAAAAAAAAAAAAAAAAAAAAAAAAAAAAAAAAAAAAAAAAAAAAAAAAAAAAAAAAAAAAAAAAAAAAAAAAAAAAAAAAAAAAAAAAAAAAAAAAAAAAAAAAAAAAAAAAAAAAAAAAAAAAAAAAAAAAAGTCACACATGAGTTTTGATTTCTCAAAAACAGGTGATGCAGAGACAGAGACAACGCCTAAGATTGAAAGAAATATAAAGTATCAACCATGCTCTAAATTATAACTTGACGACCAGGTTGTCAATTACTTAGAACCACAACTTACGAGCTTATAACATGCTAATAGTTCCATTAAAAAAAATAAGAAATAAACTGAAAAAAAAAGGGGATGCAAAAAAGTAAGTGAAATAGATTTATTAGAATTATTTTTTAGATCTACAAAGCAATCTGAATCATGTTATGCCCTAACTATTTTTTGGTAACACGGAGGCCACCTGGTGAACCTAGATTCGAGGAGAGCATAACAATGAGCATGCATTCCTATATACCCAAGCAATGTAACTGGTAACTCCCGTAAAAAGCCACGCCATTTGAGGCACAATACTCTTGCTTCCAGAGTGTCTTGTACAGGCCAACTATGTTCATTTGCAACCAATTGACCCTCATAGATGATAAACCATACCCCTTCCACTTCCAAAAAAAATCAAGGTTTGAACCAAACCACTTATGATTTATCAATAATCTATATACTTTTTACCAACATATTATGGGAATCAATAAACTTTTTATCAAAAAAACCATGGGAAATGCAAAAATATATGTACCAATAAATTTTTTAAGCCGTTTCGCTGAAAACTCAGCTTTTGTCAATTGGTATTCACCATCCTTAAATCTGAGTTGCTTCAACTTCAATATAGCCCCATGTATGCAAACGATGACTGTGACAATAACACAAACAAGACATTCTTAAAGGGAAAATTCTAAAATAATCTAAAACTAAAAGGCACAAAATAGAATCCAATAAGGTGGATACCGGCATATTAGTTTATCTTCTTGTGATGGAATGGTAGATAGAAACAGTCTAATTTCTTAGACTTTGACGCCCTCTTATTAGAAGCAACTACTGCAGCATCATCAAATAAATGGATATATTTCATTCAGCCAATATTTTTTCTTCTTTTTGATTTGCGGGGTAAATGCTTGTTTGACGTTGACATTTTGAATAAGATATGGTAAGTGAGACAATATGTGAGCGCACGAAATAAGATTGAAATGATATAAAACTTATCTACAATTTTCAGGTCCCACAGAGAAAGATATACCCATTTTAGGAGAATAATCACATGATAAAAACGCAAAGAGAAAATTTACCCCAACAAGAAGAGTAATAAATGGAAGTAACAGAGAAGGAGAATTCGATTTCAGGCATCGTCAAAATAGCAAACTAAGAAGGTAAGACGCTGAGTGATAGAAATGGAAGTTGAACTTTTGGAGCGTAACAGTATACCTCTAAATGCCTCAATGTTGTTGAGAGATTCGATCGTTCTTCGCAGAGAAATTTACGCTTGTATTGCTCTGAAAATTCAGAGAGCATATACAGCTCGCAATCTTTCGTTAAAGTCTCGCTCCTCTTCATGGAGGAGGACGATTTCAAGCCTCGCCGTCGAGCGGAGAAGTCATTTGGAGGAAAGGAAAGGGAAGTGTGCTATCTAACCGGAAAGTAAGCTCGGGGCATGGCGGCCCCGGAGCTTGAACCATTCGAATCGTGCTTTACTCGACTAAGTTCTCAGGTGAAGAGTTTGTTAGCCGTCAAAATAGAAACGCCGGTCATCGACTTTACTCTCCCGGAACGACGAGATCTGCGACGAATTAAAAGTAAACAAAAAGCTATGCCAAACGACGAAAACGTAGAGCATAAATCGGCGGAGGAAACAATCAGCTACAAACTAGCACACTATAGAACAATAAACCGGAAGATCTTGACGTTAGGGATGAGTGAGCTGAGCTTCCGGCCAAGATCCAGGCCGTATATGACAATAAATTATTATTTATCTTATTAAACGCATGAATGTGGAGCGAAGGGACTCTATTTAGAGAGGCTAACAGGTTATGAAGGACCATCTCTCAAATGTAAGCCTAGTCCACAGTATTCTAGACCACCAACATGATGGAAGATCAGGACTGAGGTGCTCATAAGTGGCCTTGGCCGAGAACGGAGTTCCGTGGGCAATCCAGCTTAGATTATTCCTCGACACACATAGTGTAGCATAGGATCTTCAATTCAATATCGCTTTGCAACTCCAGGAGAAAGAATTCTTCAGATTCACATCCCACACATTAGAACCTTTTATATAACTTATAATGTAATATGTAATTAAATAGACTTTTAAGAGTATTTAATAGAATATTACATTTTTATATAGAATTCAATATGAAATATACTTGAAATTCATATATATATGTTATTTTAATGTTAATTTACTATAAGACAAACAAAGAAAAAAAGAATCTCAAGCCCCTTCAGCTGCCAGACAAGAACGTACCTTCTTAGCTGTTCTAGAGGAACGGGTTTTGTAGTAGTTGTAGCAGTTCGAAATAATTGCTTGTCTAAAGACTAGATGCTGGGGGACGCCTTAAAGTCTCAGTGCTTACGAGGATCAGGATCGATAGCAGCTCAACTTCCGGAACAGGCACTGCCTTACTTACTGGCTATACAGAAGGATTCTCCTACATAAGGACGGGAAGGTACGCATTTTTTTACAACTCTGGCTTGATCACTCACACTTGCTAGCGAACTGAAACTAGATAGCTTGGGGTCTTTCTGAGGCAGCTCATGGGACCTTTCAAGATAGCTCTAAGAGTCCCCGGGTTCTATCTTAGGTGCTCGGTGGATGTCATCACCAGGCTGGCAGGAGTGGTCAAAGATCCAAAACAGGTTTTCCCCCCTCGAGTCTTTGCAACCCTATAGCGGCGCTTGCTTGATGAGTTGACCATTCAATTATGTTTGAACTGGCCGATTGGAGGCAGAAACAGCAGCCGTTAAAGCTTCCAGTGTAGTCAAAAAAAAGGACAGCAACAACCTCCGCTCTTTAGAAGAGAAGAAGGAGAAAGGTAGATGGAGAGGGTAAAATCAAAATTGATGGATGAAAGTGAGATTTGCGGATCAGAATTTAGTTAATAGAGTAGATTTAAATGTATGGAATGGCGGCGAAGTTGTTGTGGTAGAGAAGTAATTCTTTGATCATTGAATTCACTCGCCATTACTTCAGGTGAACTATTCCAGTATTTTCCTGGTGACTCCGTCTCCGACCTCCTACATCCAATCTTCGAAAGCGGAAGAGTCGAACCTCTCGATCAACATCACGGTCCCTCCGAGGAGTCGGAGATTCAGTTTTCGGCGGCGCCGATGTTCGAATCAGAACCGTATCCCACTACGCAATGAAAACCACCGGAATCTCCAGCCTTTGCCGTTAATGGTCCACTGTGTAGAGAATTCCAGGCAACTGTGGATTCGGATCCGGCGGGCATCTTGCATGCCATCAGAGCGATAAGACAGGCAGAGTGTCTGCTATTCCGGCTGCTTCTGTTCTCGGACAACGTTGCCGCTCGGCGATCATGCCCCAAAACCGCCACCTCCAAAGCTTTCGAGCGAGAGGCACCAGCACAATAGGGGTCATTTCTTTGGTTTCTTCATTTTTTTGCTTTCCTAACAAAAGAATCAACCAACAATGCAGACGTCAACTACCCAGTGCTTCATGGAAGTCAGTGATTGACAGAGAATCAGAAATAGAGTCCTTGGGACTTGTCGACGAACTGTGAAGAGCTCTGAAACTTAGACTAAAAAAAAAAAAAAAAAAAAAAAAAAAAAAAAAAAAAAAAAAAAAAAAAAAAAAAAAAAAAAAAAAAAAAAAAAAAAAAAAAAAAAAAAAAAAAAAAAAAAAAAAAAAAAAAAAAAAAAAAAAAAAAAAAAAAAAAAAAAAAAAAAAAAAAAAAAAAAAAAAAAAAAAAAAAAAAAAAAAAAAAAAAAAAAAAAAAAAAAAAAAAAAAAAAAAAAAAAAAAAAAAAAAAAAAAAAAAAAAAAAAAAAAAAAAAAAAAAAAAAAAAAAAAAAAAAAAAAAAAAAAAAAAAAAAAAAAAAAAAAAAAAAAAAAAAAAAAAAAAAAAAAAAAAAAAAAAAAAAAAAAAAAAAAAAAAAAAAAAAAAAAAAAAAAAAAAAAAAAAAAAAAAAAAAAAAAAAAAAAAAAAAAAAAAAAAAAAAAAAAAAAAAAAAAAAAAAAAAAAAAAAAAAAAAAAAAAAAAAAAAAAAAAAAAAAAAAAAAAAAAAAAAAAAAAAAAAAAAAAAAAAAAAAAAAAAAAAAAAAAAAAAAAAAAAAAAAAAAAAAAAAAAAAAAAAAAAAAAAAAAAAAAAAAAAAAAAAAAAAAAAAAAAAAAAAAAAAAAAAAAAAAAAAAAAAAAAAAAAAAAAAAAAAAAAAAAAAAAAAAAAAAAAAAAAAAAAAAAAAAAAAAAAAAAAAAAAAAAAAAAAAAAAAAAAAAAAAAAAAAAAAAAAAAAAAAAAAAAAAAAAAAAAAAAAAAAAAAAAAAAAAAAAAAAAAAAAAAAAAAAAAAAAAAAAAAAAAAAAAAAAAAAAAAAAAAAAAAAAAAAAAAAAAAAAAAAAAAAAAAAAAAAAAAAAAAAAAAAAAAAAAAAAAAAAAAAAAAAAAAAAAAAAAAAAAAAAAAAAAAAAAAAAAAAAAAAAAAAAAAAAAAAAAAAAAAAAAAAAAAAAAAAAAAAAAAAAAAAAAAAAAAAAAAAAAAAAAAAAAAAAAAAAAAAAAAAAAAAAAAAAAAAAAAAAAAAAAAAAAAAAAAAAAAAAAAAAAAAAAAAAAAAAAAAAAAAAAAAAAAAAAAAAAAAAAAAAAAAAAAAAAAAAAAAAAAAAAAAAAAAAAAAAAAAAAAAAAAAAAAAAAAAAAAAAAAAAAAAAAAAAAAAAAAAAAAAAAAAAAAAAAAAAAAAAAAAAAAAAAAAAAAAAAAAAAAAAAAAAAAAAAAAAAAAAAAAAAAAAAAAAAAAAAAAAAAAAAAAAAAAAAAAAAAAAAAAAAAAAAAAAAAAAAAAAAAAAAAAAAAAAAAAAAAAAAAAAAAAAAAAAAAAAAAAAAAAAAAAAAAAAAAAAAAAAAAAAAAAAAAAAAAAAAAAAAAAAAAAAAAAAAAAAAAAAAAAAAAAAAAAAAAAAAAAAAAAAAAAAAAAAAAAAAAAAAAAAAAAAAAAAAAAAAAAAAAAAAAAAAAAAAAAAAAAAAAAAAAAAAAAAAAAAAAAAAAAAAAAAAAAAAAAAAAAAAAAAAAAAAAAAAAAAAAAAAAAAAAAAAAAAAAAAAAAAAAAAAAAAAAAAAAAAAAAAAAAAAAAAAAAAAAAAAAAAAAAAAAAAAAAAAAAAAAAAAAAAAAAAAAAAAAAAAAAAAAAAAAAAAAAAAAAAAAAAAAAAAAAAAAAAAAAAAAAAAAAAAAAAAAAAAAAAAAAAAAAAAAAAAAAAAAAAAAAAAAAAAAAAAAAAAAAAAAAAAAAAAAAAAAAAAAAAAAAAAAAAAAAAAAAAAAAAAAAAAAAAAAAAAAAAAAAAAAAAAAAAAAAAAAAAAAAAAAAAAAAAAAAAAAAAAAAAAAAAAAAAAAAAAAAAAAAAAAAAAAAAAAAAAAAAAAAAAAAAAAAAAAAAAAAAAAAAAAAAAAAAAAAAAAAAAAAAAAAAAAAAAAAAAAAAAAAAAAAAAAAAAAAAAAAAAAAAAAAAAAAAAAAAAAAAAAAAAAAAAAAAAAAAAAAAAAAAAAAAAAAAAAAAAAAAAAAAAAAAAAAAAAAAAAAAAAAAAAAAAAAAAAAAAAAAAAAAAAAAAAAAAAAAAAAAAAAAAAAAAAAAAAAAAAAAAAAAAAAAAAAAAAAAAAAAAAAAAAAAAAAAAAAAAAAAAAAAAAAAAAAAAAAAAAAAAAAAAAAAAAAAAAAAAAAAAAAAAAAAAAAAAAAAAAAAAAAAAAAAAAAAAAAAAAAAAAAAAAAAAAAAAAAAAAAAAAAAAAAAAAAAAAAAAAAAAAAAAAAAAAAAAAAAAAAAAAAAAAAAAAAAAAAAAAAAAAAAAAAAAAAAAAAAAAAAAAAAAAAAAAAAAAAAAAAAAAAAAAAAAAAAAAAAAAAAAAAAAAAAAAAAAAAAAAAAAAAAAAAAAAAAAAAAAAAAAAAAAAAAAAAAAAAAAAAAAAAAAAAAAAAAAAAAAAAAAAAAAAAAAAAAAAAAAAAAAAAAAAAAAAAAAAAAAAAAAAAAAAAAAAAAAAAAAAAAAAAAAAAAAAAAAAAAAAAAAAAAAAAAAAAAAAAAAAAAAAAAAAAAAAAAAAAAAAAAAAAAAAAAAAAAAAAAAAAAAAAAAAAAAAAAAAAAAAAAAAAAAAAAAAAAAAAAAAAAAAAAAAAAAAAAAAAAAAAAAAAAAAAAAAAAAAAAAAAAAAAAAAAAAAAAAAAAAAAAAAAAAAAAAAAAAAAAAAAAAAAAAAAAAAAAAAAAAAAAAAAAAAAAAAAAAAAAAAAAAAAAAAAAAAAAAAAAAAAAAAAAAAAAAAAAAAAAAAAAAAAAAAAAAAAAAAAAAAAAAAAAAAAAAAAAAAAAAAAAAAAAAAAAAAAAAAAAAAAAAAAAAAAAAAAAAAAAAAAAAAAAAAAAAAAAAAAAAAAAAAAAAAAAAAAAAAAAAAAAAAAAAAAAAAAAAAAAAAAGAAATTTAGGATCAGATTCTATCGTACGTTGATAGGAGTCACTGAGTGAAGTGACACTACAAAAAGCATACAAACAAATTTAGTAAAAACTTTAGAATCACATTTTTTTTTTTTTTTTTTTTTTTTTTTTTTTTTTTTTTTTTTTTTTTTTTTTTTTTTTTTTTTTTTTTTTTTTTTTTTTTTTTTTTTTTTTTTTTTTTTTTTTTTTTTTTTTTTTTTTTTTTTTTTTTTTTTTTTTTTTTTTTTTTTTTTTTTTTTTTTTTTTTTTTTTTTTTTTTTTTTTTTTTTTTTTTTTTTTTTTTTTTTTTTTTTTTTTTTTTTTTTTTTTTTTTTTTTTTTTTTTTTTTTTTTTTTTTTTTTTTTTTTTTTTTTTTTTTTTTTTTTTTTTTTTTTTTTTTTTTTTTTTTTTTTTTTTTTTTTTTTTTTTTTTTTTTTTTTTTTTTTTTTTTTTTTTTTTTTTTTTTTTTTTTTTTTTTTTTTTTTTTTTTTTTTTTTTTTTTTTTTTTTTTTTTTTTTTTTTTTTTTTTTTTTTTTTTTTTTTTTTTTTTTTTTTTTTTTTTTTTTTTTTTTTTTTTTTTTTTTTTTTTTTTTTTTTTTTTTTTTTTTTTTTTTTTTTTTTTTTTTTTTTTTTTTTTTTTTTTTTTTTTTTTTTTTTTTTTTTTTTTTTTTTTTTTTTTTTTTTTTTTTTTTTTTTTTTTTTTTTTTTTTTTTTTTTTTTTTTTTTTTTTTTTTTTTTTTTTTTTTTTTTTTTTTTTTTTTTTTTTTTTTTTTTTTTTTTTTTTTTTTTTTTTTTTTTTTTTTTTTTTTTTTTTTTTTTTTTTTTTTTTTTTTTTTTTTTTTTTTTTTTTTTTTTTTTTTTTTTTTTTTTTTTTTTTTTTTTTTTTTTTTTTTTTTTTTTTTTTTTTTTTTTTTTTTTTTTTTTTTTTTTTTTTTTTTTTTTTTTTTTTTTTTTTTTTTTTTTTTTTTTTTTTTTTTTTTTTTTTTTTTTTTTTTTTTTTTTTTTTTTTTTTTTTTTTTTTTTTTTTTTTTTTTTTTTTTTTTTTTTTTTTTTTTTTTTTTTTTTTTTTTTTTTTTTTTTTTTTTTTTTTTTTTTTTTTTTTTTTTTTTTTTTTTTTTTTTTTTTTTTTTTTTTTTTTTTTTTTTTTTTTTTTTTTTTTTTTTTTTTTTTTTTTTTTTTTTTTTTTTTTTTTTTTTTTTTTTTTTTTTTTTTTTTTTTTTTTTTTTTTTTTTTTTTTTTTTTTTTTTTTTTTTTTTTTTTTTTTTTTTTTTTTTTTTTTTTTTTTTTTTTTTTTTTTTTTTTTTTTTTTTTTTTTTTTTTTTTTTTTTTTTTTTTTTTTTTTTTTTTTTTTTTTTTTTTTTTTTTTTTTTTTTTTTTTTTTTTTTTTTTTTTTTTTTTTTTTTTTTTTTTTTTTTTTTTTTTTTTTTTTTTTTTTTTTTTTTTTTTTTTTTTTTTTTTTTTTTTTTTTTTTTTTTTTTTTTTTTTTTTTTTTTTTTTTTTTTTTTTTTTTTTTTTTTTTTTTTTTTTTTTTTTTTTTTTTTTTTTTTTTTTTTTTTTTTTTTTTTTTTTTTTTTTTTTTTTTTTTTTTTTTTTTTTTTTTTTTTTTTTTTTTTTTTTTTTTTTTTTTTTTTTTTTTTTTTTTTTTTTTTTTTTTTTTTTTTTTTTTTTTTTTTTTTTTTTTTTTTTTTTTTTTTTTTTTTTTTTTTTTTTTTTTTTTTTTTTTTTTTTTTTTTTTTTTTTTTTTTTTTTTTTTTTTTTTTTTTTTTTTTTTTTTTTTTTTTTTTTTTTTTTTTTTTTTTTTTTTTTTTTTTTTTTTTTTTTTTTTTTTTTTTTTTTTTTTTTTTTTTTTTTTTTTTTTTTTTTTTTTTTTTTTTTTTTTTTTTTTTTTTTTTTTTTTTTTTTTTTTTTTTTTTTTTTTTTTTTTTTTTTTTTTTTTTTTTTTTTTTTTTTTTTTTTTTTTTTTTTTTTTTTTTTTTTTTTTTTTTTTTTTTTTTTTTTTTTTTTTTTTTTTTTTTTTTTTTTTTTTTTTTTTTTTTTTTTTTTTTTTTTTTTTTTTTTTTTTTTTTTTTTTTTTTTTTTTTTTTTTTTTTTTTTTTTTTTTTTTTTTTTTTTTTTTTTTTTTTTTTTTTTTTTTTTTTTTTTTTTTTTTTTTTTTTTTTTTTTTTTTTTTTTTTTTTTTTTTTTTTTTTTTTTTTTTTTTTTTTTTTTTTTTTTTTTTTTTTTTTTTTTTTTTTTTTTTTTTTTTTTTTTTTTTTTTTTTTTTTTTTTTTTTTTTTTTTTTTTTTTTTTTTTTTTTTTTTTTTTTTTTTTTTTTTTTTTTTTTTTTTTTTTTTTTTTTTTTTTTTTTTTTTTTTTTTTTTTTTTTTTTTTTTTTTTTTTTTTTTTTTTTTTTTTTTTTTTTTTTTTTTTTTTTTTTTTTTTTTTTTTTTTTTTTTTTTTTTTTTTTTTTTTTTTTTTTTTTTTTTTTTTTTTTTTTTTTTTTTTTTTTTTTTTTTTTTTTTTTTTTTTTTTTTTTTTTTTTTTTTTTTTTTTTTTTTTTTTTTTTTTTTTTTTTTTTTTTTTTTTTTTTTTTTTTTTTTTTTTTTTTTTTTTTTTTTTTTTTTTTTTTTTTTTTTTTTTTTTTTTTTTTTTTTTTTTTTTTTTTTTTTTTTTTTTTTTTTTTTTTTTTTTTTTTTTTTTTTTTTTTTTTTTTTTTTTTTTTTTTTTTTTTTTTTTTTTTTTTTTTTTTTTTTTTTTTTTTTTTTTTTTTTTTTTTTTTTTTTTTTTTTTTTTTTTTTTTTTTTTTTTTTTTTTTTTTTTTTTTTTTTTTTTTTTTTTTTTTTTTTTTTTTTTTTTTTTTTTTTTTTTTTTTTTTTTTTTTTTTTTTTTTTTTTTTTTTTTTTTTTTTAAAGTGTAAAAAAAGCGAACAACCAATCAATAAATCATCCCGAATCGTACCCCATATTCTGATAAAAGTATTAAAGCAGTCACGAGATTAAAATTACTAAATCATTCATACACGATTCATCTCCTATAATCATACAAGATATGAAAAAGGTTTTAAAAACGTGCTGTGAAAAGATCATTAATGGCGGAAGCTCGGTGGAAGCGGAAGTCGTCGAACCTCATTCATAACTTGTTGTCTGTGACCAGCCTATAGCCAGCCGACCCGCTACGGGAAGACTTTTAATACGCAATAAACTACATGAAAGAAAGCATCGACATTCCTAACTCATGGGACTGACCTGATATGCTATTACACCATTCCCGGAAAAACGAATACAAGACAGACCGAATAGTCACATTCTCCCCCTCTGCGAGACCGAGTTGAGGGAAGGTTTGCTGCAACCATTCGAGAGGCTCCAAGAAGCATCTTCGTCAGGAATCAAAACCAGCGTACCAGGGCTTCTCCGCGGTACGGATGTCCTACCTTTTTCCAGCGGTAGGATATGATTTCCGCCGGTAGCAGAGAAAACTCCCCATCTTCGTTTAATGGCGGAAGCTCGGTGGAAGCGGAAGTCGTCGAACCTCATTCATAACTTGTTGTCTGTGACCAGCCTATAGCCAGCCGACCCGCTACGGGAAGACTTTTAATACGCAATAAACTACATGAAAGAAAGCATCGACATTCCTAACTCATGGGACTGACCTGATATGCTATTACACCATTCCCGGAAAAACGAATACAAGACAGACCGAATAGTCACATTCTCCCCCTCTGCGAGACCGAGCTCGTCCTCGAGACCGAGTTGAGGGAAGGTTTGCTGCAACCATTCGAGAGGCTCCCAAGAAGCATCTTCGTCAGGAATCAAAACCAGCGTACCAGGGCTTCTCCGCGGTACGGATGTCCTACCTTTTTCCAGCGGTAGGATATGATTTCCGCCGGTAGCAGAGAAAACTCCCCATCTTCGTTTAATGGCGGAAGCTCGGTGGAAGCGGAAGTCGTCGAACCTCATTCATAACTTTGTTGTCTGTGACCAGCCTATAGCCAGCCGACCCGCTACGGGAAGACTTTTAATACGCAATAAACTACATGAAAGAAAGCATCGACATTCCTAACTCATGGGACTGACCTGATATGCTATTACACCATTCCCGGAAAAACGAATACAAGACAGACCGAATAGTCATACAATAGAAGATGGCAACTTAGGCCGAAAAGACAAAGAAAGAGACTTTATCGTGAGACAAGAACTTCACCATTTGAAGGAAGAGATAGAAAAGGATTCAAAGCAGGAGAAAGGCGGGTTCGATTACAAGTTTTAGATGGGCAACTCTTGATCCAGAAAGGTTGGGAAGAGCTTCCTTTCTACTGGTTATGGTTAGCAGCTAATGCAGAGTAGAGTAAGGGCGCGGTCGCGTGTAATGAAGGGGCTCTACTCCTCAAAAAGGCGGGTCAAGCAAGGGATATTGACTTAGATGCCGGAAATCACATGGCTGTGCCAAAATCAGGAGATAGATCGAGTAGGGAGAAAACGGCGATAAAAATTCCAACGAGAAGTCCGGGGGGAAGGAGAGATGGATAGAGCTGCTACGGCAGAGCTCAGAAGTTGGAAGAGAGAATGGAGAGGTAGTGGCGGTTGTTTCGCCGGAGAGCGTCTTCATGGCCATTGTAGTTTAGGACCTCCTACAGACTGTAAATATTCGAATCAATAGGGTAGAAATAAAGTTGATCAAAATTCATTAATCATGGGTAAGGGGAAGAGAAGAGAACACAGAAGATTTCAATTGAAGCAACTTAAAATGATTGTCCTCTAAATTCTAATGTCATTCGTCTTTGCTCTCTCCACTGATTTCAATGAGCTCATCACCCACCGGCGTCCAAATGCAGCTACTGAAATCAATCATGAGTCTACTGAAATCAATCATGAGTCTACTGAAATCAATCATGAGTCTACTGAAATCAATCATGAGTCTACTGAAATCAATCATGAGTCTACTGAAATCAATCATGAGTCTACTGAAATCAATCATGAGTCTACTGAAATCAATCATGAGTCTACTGAAATCAATCATGAGTCTACTGAAATCAATCATGAGTCTACTGAAATCAATCATGAGTCTACTGAAATCAATCATGAGTCTACTGAAATCAATCATGAGTCTACTGAAATCAATCATGAGTCTACTGAAATCAATCATGAGTCTACTGAAATCAATCATGAGTCTACTGAAATCAATCATGAGTCTACTGAAATCAATCATGAGTCTACTGAAATCAATCATGAGTCTACTGAAATCAATCATGAGTCTACTGAAATCAATCATGAGTCTACTGAAATCAATCATGAGTCTACTGAAATCAATCATGAGTCTACTGAAATCAATCATGAGTCTACTGAAATCAATCATGAGTCTACTGAAATCAATCATGAGTCTACTGAAATCAATCATGAGTCTACTGAAATCAATCATGAGTCTACTGAAATCAATCATGAGTCTACTGAAATCAATCATGAGTCTACTGAAATCAATCATGAGTCTACTGAAATCAATCATGAGTCTACTGAAATCAATCATGAGTCTACTGAAATCAATCATGAGTCTACTGAAATCAATCATGAGTCTACTGAAATCAATCATGAGTCTACTGAAATCAATCATGAGTCTACTGAAATCAATCATGAGTCTACTGAAATCAATCATGAGTCTACTGAAATCAATCATGAGTCTACTGAAATCAATCATGAGTCTACTGAAATCAATCATGAGTCTACTGAAATCAATCATGAGTCTACTGAAATCAATCATGAGTCTACTGAAATCAATCATGAGTCTACTGAAATCAATCATGAGTCTACTGAAATCAATCATGAGTCTACTGAAATCAATCATGAGTCTACTGAAATCAATCATGAGTCTACTGAAATCAATCATGAGTCTACTGAAATCAATCATGAGTCTACTGAAATCAATCATGAGTCTACTGAAATCAATCATGAGTCTACTGAAATCAATCATGAGTCTACTGAAATCAATCATGAGTCTACTGAAATCAATCATGAGTCTACTGAAATCAATCATGAGTCTACTGAAATCAATCATGAGTCTACTGAAATCAATCATGAGTCTACTGAAATCAATCATGAGTCTACTGAAATCAATCATGAGTCTACTGAAATCAATCATGAGTCTACTGAAATCAATCATGAGTCTACTGAAATCAATCATGAGTCTACTGAAATCAATCATGAGTCTACTGAAATCAATCATGAGTCTACTGAAATCAATCATGAGTCTACTGAAATCAATCATGAGTCTACTGAAATCAATCATGAGTCTACTGAAATCAATCATGAGTCTACTGAAATCAATCATGAGTCTACTGAAATCAATCATGAGTCTACTGAAATCAATCATGAGTCTACTGAAATCAATCATGAGTCTACTGAAATCAATCATGAGTCTACTGAAATCAATCATGAGTCTACTGAAATCAATCATGAGTCTACTGAAATCAATCATGAGTCTACTGAAATCAATCATGAGTCTACTGAAATCAATCATGAGTCTACTGAAATCAATCATGAGTCTACTGAAATCAATCATGAGTCTACTGAAATCAATCATGAGTCTACTGAAATCAATCATGAGTCTACTGAAATCAATCATGAGTCTACTGAAATCAATCATGAGTCTACTGAAATCAATCATGAGTCTACTGAAATCAATCATGAGTCTACTGAAATCAATCATGAGTCTACTGAAATCAATCATGAGTCTACTGAAATCAATCATGAGTCTACTGAAATCAATCATGAGTCTACTGAAATCAATCATGAGTCTACTGAAATCAATCATGAGTCTACTGAAATCAATCATGAGTCTACTGGATGGAGTAAAACTTAAGAAGAGGTTTTTCTCTCTTTTGAAACGAGTTCTTATCAGTATCACCGTCCTTTTTGTGAGTCGTATACTTTTGAACTTTAACTGGGGCGTTTCTTTTGACGCCGCTTTCTTTGCTCCATTTCTGACCGACTTTCTCGAATTTGTGGCCTTAGCCATGGATAGAATTCCTCTTTCCGTCGGAGATGGTGCTAGTTTTTCTAAACAACCTTCTCAACCTTTTGATCTCAATTTACACGAGTTGAATCGTAAAATTTATTAGACCTTTTACATTTCTAAATATCATTCGAGGCTGGCCATTTATCGTTGTATAGATCTATCGTTATTAAAAAAAAAAAAAAAAAAAAAAAAAAAAAAAAAAAAAAAAAAAAAAAAAAAAAAAAAAAAAAAAAAAAAAAAAAAAAAAAAAAAAAAAAAAAAAAAAAAAAAAAAAAAAAAAAAAAAAAAAAAAAAAAAAAAAAAAAAAAAAAAAAAAAAAAAAAAAAAAAAAAAAAAAAAAAAAAAAAAAAAAAAAAAAAAAAAAAAAAAAAAAAAAAAAAAAAAAAAAAAAAAAAAAAAAAAAAAAAAAAAAAAAAAAAAAAAAAAAAAAAAAAAAAAAAAAAAAAAAAAAAAAAAAAAAAAAAAAAAAAAAAAAAAAAAAAAAAAAAAAAAAAAAAAAAAAAAAAAAAAAAAAAAAAAAAAAAAAAAAAAAAAAAAAAAAAAAAAAAAAAAAAAAAAAAAAAAAAAAAAAAAAAAAAAAAAAAAAAAAAAAAAAAAAAAAAAAAAAAAAAAAAAAAAAAAAAAAAAAAAAAAAAAAAAAAAAAAAAAAAAAAAAAAAAAAAAAAAAAAAAAAAAAAAAAAAAAAAAAAAAAAAAAAAAAAAAAAAAAAAAAAAAAAAAAAAAAAAAAAAAAAAAAAAAAAAAAAAAAAAAAAAAAAAAAAAAAAAAAAAAAAAAAAAAAAAAAAAAAAAAAAAAAAAAAAAAAAAAAAAAAAAAAAAAAAAAAAAAAAAAAAAAAAAAAAAAAAAAAAAAAAAAAAAAAAAAAAAAAAAAAAAAAAAAAAAAAAAAAAAAAAAAAAAAAAAAAAAAAAAAAAAAAAAAAAAAAAAAAAAAAAAAAAAAAAAAAAAAAAAAAAAAAAAAAAAAAAAAAAAAAAAAAAAAAAAAAAAAAAAAAAAAAAAAAAAAAAAAAAAAAAAAAAAAAAAAAAAAAAAAAAAAAAAAAAAAAAAAAAAAAAAAAAAAAAAAAAAAAAAAAAAAAAAAAAAAAAAAAAAAAAAAAAAAAAAAAAAAAAAAAAAAAAAAAAAAAAAAAAAAAAAAAAAAAAAAAAAAAAAAAAAAAAAAAAAAAAAAAAAAAAAAAAAAAAAAAAAAAAAAAAAAAAAAAAAAAAAAAAAAAAAAAAAAAAAAAAAAAAAAAAAAAAAAAAAAAAAAAAAAAAAAAAAAAAAAAAAAAAAAAAAAAAAAAAAAAAAAAAAAAAAAAAAAAAAAAAAAAAAAAAAAAAAAAAAAAAAAAAAAAAAAAAAAAAAAAAAAAAAAAAAAAAAAAAAAAAAAAAAAAAAAAAAAAAAAAAAAAAAAAAAAAAAAAAAAAAAAAAAAAAAAAAAAAAAAAAAAAAAAAAAAAAAAAAAAAAAAAAAAAAAAAAAAAAAAAAAAAAAAAAAAAAAAAAAAAAAAAAAAAAAAAAAAAAAAAAAAAAAAAAAAAAAAAAAAAAAAAAAAAAAAAAAAAAAAAAAAAAAAAAAAAAAAAAAAAAAAAAAAAAAAAAAAAAAAAAAAAAAAAAAAAAAAAAAAAAAAAAAAAAAAAAAAAAAAAAAAAAAAAAAAAAAAAAAAAAAAAAAAAAAAAAAAAAAAAAAAAAAAAAAAAAAAAAAAAAAAAAAAAAAAAAAAAAAAAAAAAAAAAAAAAAAAAAAAAAAAAAAAAAAAAAAAAAAAAAAAAAAAAAAAAAAAAAAAAAAAAAAAAAAAAAAAAAAAAAAAAAAAAAAAAAAAAAAAAAAAAAAAAAAAAAAAAAAAAAAAAAAAAAAAAAAAAAAAAAAAAAAAAAAAAAAAAAAAAAAAAAAAAAAAAAAAAAAAAAAAAAAAAAAAAAAAAAAAAAAAAAAAAAAAAAAAAAAAAAAAAAAAAAAAAAAAAAAAAAAAAAAAAAAAAAAAAAAAAAAAAAAAAAAAAAAAAAAAAAAAAAAAAAAAAAAAAAAAAAAAAAAAAAAAAAAAAAAAACAAAAGAAAAGGTTAGCCGACCTGCTAGAACCCTCTCATGTTGAAGGAAGCAACAGAATTTTTCCGGACATAAGGAAACTTCCTTCGTCAACAGACATGGTCGAAGAGCTAATCCGGCGAATAGGTAGCGCGCAAGTACAGACAGGAAAAACACCCACAATACGACCGATTTGAGGGGTCTCAAACATGGTTAACCCGAGCGTGTAAAAAATGCGGAGGATGAGCTCACGGGCCGTATGCCCATCCGAAGTGAATTAAAATTATCATTCAAGACTTATATAATAGCCAGAATGATGCGAGAACTAACTTTCATTTCCTTCCTCTGGGATAGTGGCACGTGGGTTTTCTTTGGGATCTAAATGTGATTGTTGTAGTGATTTGGAGTCTGTCATTCATCTTTTCTTCGAAGGAGAGGTGGCTATGCAGGTGTGGACACACTTCTTCCAAGCTTTTGGTTTGCAATTTCACAGGTTCTCATGTGTGGCGGCGATGATTATGGAAGTCAGTGAATTCCCTCACACATATTAGATGCTTTCTACCTATTGTTGTTTTGTGGTTTCTTAGGTCGGAATGCGGCGAGATTTCAAGGAATTCAGTTTGCTGCCAGGAAGGTGATCTTTGATATTGAGCGCGTTTATGGTCTTAATGGGTGCATCGAAGGTTCTCAAACGCAGTCAGGTGAGGGGTGATTTGGATGTATACATTTCACAGTACTTTAGTTTCAAAACAGTACCAGTAAGGGGTTTTTTAGACCTGTTTTGCTGGCCCTTTGGGGGTTTACAAACTGAATACGGAAGCGACTGGAAGGGGGGCTATAATTGGAAGTCAAGATCAAAGGAAGGAGGCTATTCCCCGAAAATGCCTCTTTTTGGTTGGGGTTTATGGCTCCTTAGTCATCTCTCGGTAGAACAACGCACTTATGCGGTGGGTTCGACTCCCCCAGTAGCGCACATTGCAAGCTAATTGGTCCACTTTTCTTTCTTCTTAGTTCTCTGCTGTCAATTACTGATTCTTAGTGATGTAAAGGATAGTTCTTTAGTTCCGTAGACTGTTGTACTAGTAGGGCTTGCTGCCTATTTTCCTACACTCGCCTGAATTCAGAGGAGTTTTTATACCGAATCCCAGATCCATTATAGTAGGGTCCCCTTAACCCATCGTTCACTGCGGGATAGGTATAGCTTTTACACGGGAACGAAAGGAGTCGGAATGAAGACGAAAAAAAATCTTTGACTAGCTTCGAGACTCAAAGGAAAAGTGAACCTATTCCTCATCACTGCACTGTTCCGTTGCCTTGGTATCCGTGTTAGGAAGTCAAAAACACTCGTTGCCGATATATCTTGAAGTCTTGAAACTCTATTAGAAGAATCAAAAATTTTTTTTTTTTTTTTTTTTTTTTTTTTTTTTTTTTTTTTTTTTTTTTTTTTTTTTTTTTTTTTTTTTTTTTTTTTTTTTTTTTTTTTTTTTTTTTTTTTTTTTTTTTTTTTTTTTTTTTTTTTTTTTTTTTTTTTTTTTTTTTTTTTTTTTTTTTTTTTTTTTTTTTTTTTTTTTTTTTTTTTTTTTTTTTTTTTTTTTTTTTTTTTTTTTTTTTTTTTTTTTTTTTTTTTTTTTTTTTTTTTTTTTTTTTTTTTTTTTTTTTTTTTTTTTTTTTTTTTTTTTTTTTTTTTTTTTTTTTTTTTTTTTTTTTTTTTTTTTTTTTTTTTTTTTTTTTTTTTTTTTTTTTTTTTTTTTTTTTTTTTTTTTTTTTTTTTTTTTTTTTTTTTTTTTTTTTTTTTTTTTTTTTTTTTTTTTTTTTTTTTTTTTTTTTTTTTTTTTTTTTTTTTTTTTTTTTTTTTTTTTTTTTTTTTTTTTTTTTTTTTTTTTTTTTTTTTTTTTTTTTTTTTTTTTTTTTTTTTTTTTTTTTTTTTTTTTTTTTTTTTTTTTTTTTTTTTTTTTTTTTTTTTTTTTTTTTTTTTTTTTTTTTTTTTTTTTTTTTTTTTTTTTTTTTTTTTTTTTTTTTTTTTTTTTTTTTTTTTTTTTTTTTTTTTTTTTTTTTTTTTTTTTTTTTTTTTTTTTTTTTTTTTTTTTTTTTTTTTTTTTTTTTTTTTTTTTTTTTTTTTTTTTTTTTTTTTTTTTTTTTTTTTTTTTTTTTTTTTTTTTTTTTTTTTTTTTTTTTTTTTTTTTTTTTTTTTTTTTTTTTTTTTTTTTTTTTTTTTTTTTTTTTTTTTTTTTTTTTTTTTTTTTTTTTTTTTTTTTTTTTTTTTTTTTTTTTTTTTTTTTTTTTTTTTTTTTTTTTTTTTTTTTTTTTTTTTTTTTTTTTTTTTTTTTTTTTTTTTTTTTTTTTTTTTTTTTTTTTTTTTTTTTTTTTTTTTTTTTTTTTTTTTTTTTTTTTTTTTTTTTTTTTTTTTTTTTTTTTTTTTTTTTTTTTTTTTTTTTTTTTTTTTTTTTTTTTTTTTTTTTTTTTTTTTTTTTTTTTTTTTTTTTTTTTTTTTTTTTTTTTTTTTTTTTTTTTTTTTTTTTTTTTTTTTTTTTTTTTTTTTTTTTTTTTTTTTTTTTTTTTTTTTTTTTTTTTTTTTTTTTTTTTTTTTTTTTTTTTTTTTTTTTTTTTTTTTTTTTTTTTTTTTTTTTTTTTTTTTTTTTTTTTTTTTTTTTTTTTTTTTTTTTTTTTTTTTTTTTTTTTTTTTTTTTTTTTTTTTTTTTTTTTTTTTTTTTTTTTTTTTTTTTTTTTTTTTTTTTTTTTTTTTTTTTTTTTTTTTTTTTTTTTTTTTTTTTTTTTTTTTTTTTTTTTTTTTTTTTTTTTTTTTTTTTTTTTTTTTTTTTTTTTTTTTTTTTTTTTTTTTTTTTTTTTTTTTTTTTTTTTTTTTTTTTTTTTTTTTTTTTTTTTTTTTTTTTTTTTTTTTTTTTTTTTTTTTTTTTTTTTTTTTTTTTTTTTTTTTTTTTTTTTTTTTTTTTTTTTTTTTTTTTTTTTTTTTTTTTTTTTTTTTTTTTTTTTTTTTTTTTTTTTTTTTTTTTTTTTTTTTTTTTTTTTTTTTTTTTTTTTTTTTTTTTTTTTTTTTTTTTTTTTTTTTTTTTTTTTTTTTTTTTTTTTTTTTTTTTTTTTTTTTTTTTTTTTTTTTTTTTTTTTTTTTTTTTTTTTTTTTTTTTTTTTTTTTTTTTTTTTTTTTTTTTTTTTTGTGAAAATTTTTATATATTTTTTTTTTAATCTATGAAAATAATCTTTTGGAGAGTTATGGAACAAAAATATAATTATATATTAAAATAATGCTAATATTGAAATTTTTGACTAAATGTGGTGGAGAAGAGTATGGGTGAGAACGGTTTGTTAACACCAAAAAACTAAACCGAATTGAACCGAAATATATGTTAGGTGTGGGTATTTGAAAGAACCTTCTATCGCGCCTGGTCGATTCATTCTTTAGTGCACAATCAAATAGATTTGCTAATCAAGTCAGAAAAATGGACTAAACGGCCCAAAACCCCACGTTTCAACGGTTAGACAATAGATCACACGGAAGACACGTCAAACTCAAGTTTCTCATTACTGACATCGGCATATTAGCTCATTCCTTTCCTTCGGGGCTTGGCTTTCATTTCACAGACTAAAAGGTAGAGGTGAACACCCAACATCAATATCGAGTAAACCGCCTAACTGGAAAGCAACTTTGCCGTACCGAGGATCTCGTAACGGTAGCAGGGTACACCTGTTCAGTGCACCACCACACCATTCTGATGCTGCCCGTTGGAGTCACTATACTAAAGAATGTTGATTTATCCACTTTCTTACCCGAAAGGCCGTGCCCTATTTTCCAACTCTTAGTCTTAGAAAGAAGAATGAATTTCCGGCAAAGAAAGAGTGTAGCTTCCTAGTTCCTTTCCTTATTTGAGCTTTGACTCTTCTCTTACTTAGACTTAGGAGCTTATTTGAGAGAGAGAGTGAATCTAACAAGCCGTATAGAAAGTGCTTTAAATAAGGATGATTCTTTCATAACCGCTTTTCTTTGACATCGGTTTCAATTCCAGCTGCTTGCTGGCCAGTTGAAAATAGTGAAGGAATTGACTCCCAGGAGAAGAGATTGATATAGTCTCGTTCCCTACCTTTCTTCTATGAGACTTCCTTTGCCCTCCCTCCTACTTTCACCTTCAACCGCTACGAAGGGAAAAACGAAAACTTCCACAGGGGCAGGGGCTACTACGAAAGCTCCCACCCCTATTGCGGCTATACTGGCTGGAACAGAACTCAGTTGGGAAGACACTCTAGATTAGAAGTACATCTTTCCTTTGATTGCTGGAACTGTACACATGCGCGGAACTGTGCTAGATTCAAGGAAACTCCTAACTATCTTCCTAAAGTCAGAATGCCTAGACTATCTTTTCACTATAAAAGTCAGGATAGTTGGTTTTACAGTCTATTAACTTTGGGCCAACTACACAGCTCTCTTCAAATAACAAACCTTGCCCTATCCCGAGCTAACTTCTGAGAAACCATATATATGCGCTTCCTTTCAGATGGATTGACCTTCTCTAATCTGTCTACTTTCAAAAAGATTCTTCCGGGACAACTACAACTACTAGATAGCTAGTCTAGTAACTAGCACTTGCATTTTCTCCCTTTAGCAAGTCCAACGATAAGAAACCTATTACTCTAACTGACTCTAAGTAGGAAATTCGACTAGAAAGCAAACCGGAAAGAACTTCTCAAAGACCAACCAAGCCTTCTTCTATCTGCTTTAGCTTCCCGAAGTCAGTAGTCAGTCCTTGGAAGGTGCTGTCCAAGTCGGCTTAGCTGAGCTAAAGAAAAGATCTAGTAAGACGGATCAAGAACCACAGGAAAAGTATAGACTAGCTTAACTCCGGCGCGGATTATCTACTTTGAAAAGGGAGGGGAATCCTTATAGTTTTTGGTAACCCCGTAGGTCCCACACTTGCTCTAGCTCTAAATTCTTTCACTGGTAAAGACCTAGTATATCTGTCCACGTCTGGTCTTTCATAGCAGTCTCACATCTTTCTCACGGGTTCAAGGGACTCCTAACAAGGGCTAAGGACTCAGTTCCATCTCCCGATCAGCAGGAAGTCAAAAAGCTTTCTCTAGGGGTGGAGATCCATTCAAGGCGATTCCCTATCCCTATCTGTCTCAAGACCTGGAAGGGAAACTACTGCACAGTCTCGAAAACATAGCAACAATTTACTCAGTCTTACATTCGTGGAATGAATAAGGGCAGATACCTTCGGATCCTAACACCAATTAGTGACAGTCAATCGGACTTTCTCCTCTTTGTGACCTTTAGTGCACAATCAAATAGATTTGCTAATCAAGTCAGAAAAATGGACTAAACGGCCCAAAACCCCACGTTTCAACGGTTAGACAATAGATCACACGGAAGACACGTCAAACTCAAGTTTCTCATTACTGACATCGGCATATTAGCTCATTCCTTTCCTTCGGGGCTTGGCTTTCATTTCACAGACTAAAAGGTAGAGGTGAACACCCAACATCAATATCGAGTAAACCGCCTAACTGGAAAGCAACTTTGCCGTACCGAGGATCTCGTAACGGTAGCAGGGTACACCTGTTCAGTGCACCACCACACCATTCTGATGCTGCCCGTTGGAGTCACTATACTAAAGAATGTTGATTTATCCACTTTCTTACCCGAAAGGCCGTGCCCTATTTTCCAACTCTTAGTCTTAGAAAGAAGAATGAATTTCCGGCAAAGAAAGAGTGTAGCTTCCTAGTTCCTTTCTCTATTATTTATCTTTTGATTTTAGCGAGTGCCTTAGCCTTTTCACGTTCCTTTCTTTTGCGAAAATCTTAAGGACGAAAACTAAACAAAAGACTAAATAAACGGTAATTAGCAAAGGGGAATTTGGACAGATTCAAAGTCTCTAGGGCTATACGGGCAGCGAAGAACAGTCTTTGTCTAATCAGGTTTAAATAAGAGCGAAAAAAACACAAGAGAGAGGAACAAACAGGAGATTCTGATTAAAGATATAGGGTTAATCCCTTATAAAATAATGCTTTCCTTACTCTCGACGAGTAAAAAAAAAACAAAAACTAATCACGGACATAAGAGATAGTTAGACAGGTGACATTTATATAAGAAATATGCTACATCACATACCTAATGTTATCGTTAGGGGAGTCGATATTAAGGCGCTCAGATTACCTGAGCCACATAAATGGCTTAATCATGGCACGAACGAATGCTATCTAGTTGTTTGACACATGCAAAGTTAATGTGAAACTGCTTTAAAAAAAAAAAAAAAAAAAAAAAAAAAAAAAAAAAAAAAAAAAAAAAAAAAAAAAAAAAAAAAAAAAAAAAAAAAAAAAAAAAAAAAAAAAAAAAAAAAAAAAAAAAAAAAAAAAAAAAAAAAAAAAAAAAAAAAAAAAAAAAAAAAAAAAAAAAAAAAAAAAAAAAAAAAAAAAAAAAAAAAAAAAAAAAAAAAAAAAAAAAAAAAAAAAAAAAAAAAAAAAAAAAAAAAAAAAAAAAAAAAAAAAAAAAAAAAAAAAAAAAAAAAAAAAAAAAAAAAAAAAAAAAAAAAAAAAAAAAAAAAAAAAAAAAAAAAAAAAAAAAAAAAAAAAAAAAAAAAAAAAAAAAAAAAAAAAAAAAAAAAAAAAAAAAAAAAAAAAAAAAAAAAAAAAAAAAAAAAAAAAAAAAAAAAAAAAAAAAAAAAAAAAAAAAAAAAAAAAAAAAAAAAAAAAAAAAAAAAAAAAAAAAAAAAAAAAAAAAAAAAAAAAAAAAAAAAAAAAAAAAAAAAAAAAAAAAAAAAAAAAAAAAAAAAAAAAAAAAAAAAAAAAAAAAAAAAAAAAAAAAAAAAAAAAAAAAAAAAAAAAAAAAAAAAAAAAAAAAAAAAAAAAAAAAAAAAAAAAAAAAAAAAAAAAAAAAAAAAAAAAAAAAAAAAAAAAAAAAAAAAAAAAAAAAAAAAAAAAAAAAAAAAAAAAAAAAAAAAAAAAAAAAAAAAAAAAAAAAAAAAAAAAAAAAAAAAAAAAAAAAAAAAAAAAAAAAAAAAAAAAAAAAAAAAAAAAAAAAAAAAAAAAAAAAAAAAAAAAAAAAAAAAAAAAAAAAAAAAAAAAAAAAAAAAAAAAAAAAAAAAAAAAAAAAAAAAAAAAAAAAAAAAAAAAAAAAAAAAAAAAAAAAAAAAAAAAAAAAAAAAAAAAAAAAAAAAAAAAAAAAAAAAAAAAAAAAAAAAAAAAAAAAAAAAAAAAAAAAAAAAAAAAAAAAAAAAAAAAAAAAAAAAAAAAAAAAAAAAAAAAAAAAAAAAAAAAAAAAAAAAAAAAAAAAAAAAAAAAAAAAAAAAAAAAAAAAAAAAAAAAAAAAAAAAAAAAAAAAAAAAAAAAAAAAAAAAAAAAAAAAAAAAAAAAAAAAAAAAAAAAAAAAAAAAAAAAAAAAAAAAAAAAAAAAAAAAAAAAAAAAAAAAAAAAAAAAAAAAAAAAAAAAAAAAAAAAAAAAAAAAAAAAAAAAAAAAAAAAAAAAAAAAAAAAAAAAAAAAAAAAAAAAAAAAAAAAAAAAAAAAAAAAAAAAAAAAAAAAAAAAAAAAAAAAAAAAAAAAAAAAAAAAAAAAAAAAAAAAAAAAAAAAAAAAAAAAAAAAAAAAAAAAAAAAAAAAAAAAAAAAAAAAAAAAAAAAAAAAAAAAAAAAAAAAAAAAAAAAAAAAAAAAAAAAAAAAAAAAAAAAAAAAAAAAAAAAAAAAAAAAAAAAAAAAAAAAAAAAAAAAAAAAAAAAAAAAAAAAAAAAAAAAAAAAAAAAAAAAAAAAAAAAAAAAAAAAAAAAAAAAAAAAAAAAAAAAAAAAAAAAAAAAAAAAAAAAAAAAAAAAAAAAAAAAAAAAAAAAAAAAAAAAAAAAAAAAAAAAAAAAAAAAAAAAAAAAAAAAAAAAAAAAAAAAAAAAAAAAAAAAAAAAAAAAAAAAAAAAAAAAAAAAAAAAAAAAAAAAAAAAAAAAAAAAAAAAAAAAAAAAAAAAAAAAAAAAAAAAAAAAAAAAAAAAAAAAAAAAAAAAAAAAAAAAAAAAAAAAAAAAAAAAAAAAAAAAAAAAAAAAAAAAAAAAAAAAAAAAAAAAAAAAAAAAAAAAAAAAAAAAAAAAAAAAAAAAAAAAAAAAAAAAAAAAAAAAAAAAAAAAAAAAAAAAAAAAAAAAAAAAAAAAAAAAAAAAAAAAAAAAAAAAAAAAAAAAAAAAAAAAAAAAAAAAAAAAAAAAAAAAAAAAAAAAAAAAAAAAAAAAAAAAAAAAAAAAAAAAAAAAAAAAAAAAAAAAAAAAAAAAAAAAAAAAAAAAAAAAAAAAAAAAAAAAAAAAAAAAAAAAAAAAAAAAAAAAAAAAAAAAAAAAAAAAAAAAAAAAAAAAAAAAAAAAAAAAAAAAAAAAAAAAAAAAAAAAAAAAAAAAAAAAAAAAAAAAAAAAAAAAAAAAAAAAAAAAAAAAAAAAAAAAAAAAAAAAAAAAAAAAAAAAAAAAAAAAAAAAAAAAAAAAAAAAAAAAAAAAAAAAAAAAAAAAAAAAAAAAAAAAAAAAAAAAAAAAAAAAAAAAAAAAAAAAAAAAAAAAAAAAAAAAAAAAAAAAAAAAAAAAAAAAAAAAAAAAAAAAAAAAAAAAAAAAAAAAAAAAAAAAAAAAAAAAAAAAAAAAAAAAAAAAAAAAAAAAAAAAAAAAAAAAAAAAAAAAAAAAAAAAAAAAAAAAAAAAAAAAAAAAAAAAAAAAAAAAAAAAAAAAAAAAAAAAAAAAAAAAAAAAAAAAAAAAAAAAAAAAAAAAAAAAAAAAAAAAAAAAAGTTGCGCGCTAGCTTGTAGTTTAGGGGGGTATGTATAGTAGGGGTGCACCTTTCGAATATATATAATATAGAATCTAAGGTAAGCTTTTTGGAATCCTAGTTTTGGAGTTTTCCCCAACCTATACCTTACTCAAAAAAAGGAGCTTACCTTTGCATTGCACTGCCGCATAAACAATGGATCTGCTCGCTGGGCTGGATGAGCAACCTTCTATCTGGCCTCTTTACTAGTAGTGGAGTGGCTTGCTACTTTCAATCAGAAAAGTAAAATGGAGCAAAGCAAGGGATAAAAAAGAGGTCCCCTCTTCTATGGTAACCCTTAACCGCATATGTATAAAAAGAGGGAGCGGGGCAGGAAGAACAACCGTTTGACTTTGGCATATGAGGTGGCGGGTTTGGCTAGGTAACATAATGGAAATGTATCGGACTGCAAATCCTGGAATGACGGTTCGACCCCGTCCTTGGCCTCGGGGAGTGGCGAGCAGCCCCTATCTCTAAGGGGGCTTTAATGAATCAAATGCTTTCTATTTAGAGGGCCCTGGCCTATAATCTAGAAATCCACAGACAAAATTCTGAACTTCCAAACCAAAGAAATGCAACATGAGAAGCGTTACACTTCAATAGAATGCATTTGGTAGGCGTAGAATACGCCCCATCCCCTAGACAAACAAAAAAGGATTGAAGGTCAGATAGATTTGAGTTCAAGTGGCACAGGACCTTCGATCCTTTTTTGTTTGTCTAGCCAGCTCATAAATGTTAGCCTATATCAACATGCTGACACAACAAAATGGGTTTTGGTTGAGGAAAAGGAAACCCCAGCGACCCCCCCAAAAGCGGAGACCGAACAACCGCCAAGTTGTCGAGGACACGTCTGACTGAAGAGAAGGGGGGCGCCCTCTAAGTTGACCACCCTACCCACTAATGGACTATGAGGGAGCAGGCGAACGGGAACCGGTCACTATACAGGGAACCCGAACCGCTTGCCCGAAAGTTGGTTGGATAGGCTGGCCCCTTCATACTCCATTCATTAGGGTCGAGGATAGATGGAACCAATCAGAAGTGAAAATCGCGCAAGCAAAGCCGGGAAACGGACCGCTGCGCAACGACTAGGACTCGTGTCGGAGGAGTTTTGAGCGTGAGCTACCACTCATGCAGCGGCAAGGACCCGCTACTCTCGAAGGGGCCACCAACCGCCCGAATCACTGTAGCAACCCCTCCCTTTACTCAATGGATAGCGCTTATCCTCTTTCAATCAACAAAATGAAATGAGATGAGGGATAAAAAAAAGAAAGAGAGAAAGAGGCTTTGCACCGGACTAATGAAGATTCAGAAGAATGGGTCTGGGCAGATGCAAAGGAGGTAAAGAGAAATTGGAACAACCCGCTGAATCATTTTTTTCTAGCTCGCCCACTTAGAGCAGATGGAGATTCTCGGACGGGGAAAAGCAGCACTCGACATCTATTAAACAACACCAAGAACAAAGCCATACCATGCCCTCGCCTCGGGAAAAACGAGTGATGATTGCCATGAATGCTGCCTTCGAGGACGTGTACAAGATGGTCTTTGCCGATTCCTATCAACATGGTGCCCCTCTCAGTAGAGGGGCGTGAAAAGGCCAGGCCGTGGAGATCAATTGATCAATATGAATCTCGAAAGTGGATGGTTGCTCCGTTATATGCATGCGCCCCCTTGTCCTGGAGGCTCTCCGGCCGGGGAGGGGCTTGGTCTCGTATTTCTCCCGGTGTATGTGATTTTGAGGTGGGTTGGGTGACGAACCCTTTTTTTTTTTTCTATTTCTTACATTACATCAGTTGGTCCAAAGAACGAGAGTGGGCTTCCTTAAGTCCGTTGTTCCTCAGTAGCTCAGTGGTAGAGCGGTCGGCTGTTAACTGACTGGTCGTAGGTTCAAATCCTACTTGGGGAGCATTTTTAGTTCTCGCTTTTCTGACCGAGCGACCCCCTAATTGACAATCCCTTCTCCTTAGTTTCTAAACTAGCGGAATCGTGGGACATCAAAAGTGGGAAGTTTCTTGTTGGTTTTTATTCCTCACTCCACTCATACTAATATGGTAGGTGAACTTGGTTCGTTCAATTCTTAGGGAGAAGAAGGATCTACTGGGAATGAATGGGAAGACTGGAGTAGTATCTTCATTAGCCGGAAGGAATTGGTCTCCACTAGCGTTATTCGAAGAACGAACAAAAAAAAGGGTGACTCTTTAGGTAGGATAGATGTAGTCCAATGGCGAAAGCTCTGCCAGCTTCTTGTAGACTGAACTCTTTTCCATAGAGTTTGGGCTCCGAGTTGTTTTTGGGTGGGATGGTCTTTTTTTTATTCGCCACTAGTGGCAACGAAGTTCTTGGTAATTAACAAGGGGGAAGGAGGATCTCCACTCATTTCATTCAGTGCCTGCGGTAAGGCGCGACCCACAACAAACAAAGGGGGAAAGCTTGCTTGCTGTAGCCCTCTGTTTTTAGTAGACTAGGCTTGGTAAGCGTAAGCTATTTGAGTAGGCTCGAGAAGGGTAGGCTCGCAGCTTCGCTCAGCAGAAGAACCTGACTTTCCATTATATTAGTCAAGCGCTAGCGCCCAACCCTTGGCATAAGCTTTGAAAGGATAGGGGAAGGGTCAGATTGTCACTCCTTTTCGACTTTTCTTTCTTAGGATTGAGAAGTAAGTAGGGCATTCACTTGCTCATTAACTCGCAGCTTAGCCAGAAGCGACGAAGGGCGGGCTGGGGAAGGCCGACGATGAGGAGGAAGCTTTGCCCCTTGCTTTACAGAGATAGATTGTTATGAACTGACTCAATGACTAGATTATCCCGGAACGCTAGCTAACTAAGCTAATAAAGAATATTAGTTCCCTTCAATCAAATCAAGAAGCTGATTGATTCAGGGCGCCCCCCTCCTTCTTAGAACCCATTGAGGGGGCCTCGGCCCGGGAAGGGGAGAGTGGCCGAGTGGTCAAAAGCGACAGACTGTAAATCTGTTGAAGTCTTTCTACGTAGGTTCGAATCCTGCCTCTCCCACTTGTTTGTTGTAGACTTCAGAGAAGAGAAAGGAGGCATTCGTCAGCGTAGGAAGGCCCCCAATCTCCGTAGTCAGGGCTTCGCTCTTTCTTTTTTTTTTGTCTGAAATAAGAAGTGCAATTTTCTTTTTGTTTAGAGAGGTTGGCGAATTACTACGATCTATAGATTCCCTATCTATTATATATATATCCAATCCCAACGAGAATAGAAGCGAGTCGCTTCGCTTGTAGTCGTAGTCTTTTAGCTTATATAGTAGTGGTCGGCCTTCCTACACGCACGCGCCCGCCAGAATGCCTCCTTGGTTCTGGACGAAGCCAAGCCAATACATACGATAGGCGAAGGAAAGACCCCAATTTCATAGCGCCTGGGGAACGCAAGTTTGATCGAGGATTGGAGAGGTGGAAGAGGATGGATTTCGGAGTCTTTGTGCGAGCCGTATGCGGTGAGAGTCGCACGTACGGTAACGAGGGGGGTTCGCGTCTATACGTGTAGTGTGGTGGTTGGGCCTACCCACCCTATTTGTTCCATGATTTATGGGTCTACTGGAGCTACCCACTTCGATCAATTAGCCAAGATTTTGACCGGATACGAAATCACAGGTGCTCGATCTAGTGGTCTTTTTTTGGGGATTCTATCTATCGCTGTAGGATTCCTATTCAAGATCACTGCAGTTCCTTTTCGGGCGGCTGTAGGACGGACGGCCGCCTATAGGTGGTAGGGTAGGGTGGGTGGTACCGCTCAGATTGTGGCCAATCTTCCTAACCGCGCGCGGGCCGGGCTTAGAGCGCGTGAAACTCATCACTACCTCGTAAGGGCGTTGAGACCATAGCATGTTACACGAAAGCGCCGCTTTCTCTGTAGTGTTGTCACACAGCTGCCCGCCTAGAAGCGCCACTCGCTCTGTAGTGTTGTCACACAAGATAAGCACGCCGCCCGCCTGCTGGCCGGGCGAATCGAAGTTCTCTTCCGGTCAACTGTCCACCCAGTCAAGTGGAAAAAACACAGTATAATCACGCAAGGCACGCTGCTGGTGTGCTTCCTGCCCGCAAGGAAAGAAGAGCGACAGGGTTTAGTTCAGATTGGACTGTTTGCAGCATGGAAGCGGATTACCCATAAAATCCCTGGGAACAATGCAAAAAAAGGATATCTCGGTAACGAAAACTATGGGGGGCTGTATTGGCGAGATCCAACGGTGAACAGCTGCCAAAAAGAAAAACCGCCTGGAAGTCCGAGGACCTTTAGTACCGTATCCTACCCCCGAACCAGCAGCCTTCGCGCCAAGCAAGACCGCCCTTGTCCCTTTCCTTTGTCCATTCCGCCTCCTTCTTTGCTTTGTTCCAATAGAGTCTAAGGCAAAGGTTCGTATGCCTTTTTTTTTCATCGAAAACGAAGAAGGCCGAGGATGGCCTACGGTGCGTGTTATCTAAAGGGAACACGCTTTTTCGACCGCGGTGGTATGGTATGATTGCCGGGCTCCGCCCGCTGGCCTATTAGGATAGCAGTCTTCGGGCTTTGCCTGCCCTTTATAATCCAGAATTCCGGCTTGGCCCGGGAAAGCGCTGGCAACAACTGAAAGGAAGGGGTCCATGTAGCTGCTGCGCCCGCCCCCTTCTAAGTCAATGGGGCAGCAGGTTCGGCATCCACTATAAAAGAGAGAATCCACTTCAGATAACCACGCCTCTGCTAGGCAGCGTGTGGAATGCCCTTACTTAACCACAGGGAGCAGACCTTTTTTTTTTTTTTATATAATCCAAGTCGAGAGTGGAGTTACGGGAACAGCCAGCCGTCTGATGGAAAACGACTTTCACGTTCGGTTCAGAGAGCACTTTTTTCGTTGAGAATCCCTCGTTCCCTTTCGTGTGAATTCCCCAGCGGCGAATTACAAACTTGTGGGGCCCTATCTATTCCATCTCTCAAGCCCCGAAGAAAACCCCCCTACCCTTCGGACTCCATATCTATTTTGACTCTATATATGTGGGCACCTGATATCTATGAGGGTTCACCCACCCCGGTTACAGCATTCCTTTCTATTGCGCCTAAAATCTCTATTTTTGCTAATATTTCACGTGTTTCTATTTATGGTTCCTATGGAGCTACATTGCAACAAATCTTCTTTTTCTGCAGCATTGCTTCTATGATTTTAGGAGCACTGGCCGCCATGGCCCAAACGAAAGTCAAAAGACCTCTAGCTCATAGTTCAATTGGACATGTAGGTTATATTCGTACTGGTTTCTCATGTGGAACCATAGAAGGAATTCAATCACTACTAATTGGTCTCTTTTTTTATGTATTAATGACGATAGATGCATTCGCCATAGTTTTAGCATTACGGCAAACCCGTGTCAAATATATAGCGGATTTGGGCGCTCTAGCCAAAACGAATCCTATTTCGGCTATTACCTTCTCCATTACTATGTTCTCATACGCAGGAATACCCCCGTTAGCCGGCTTTTGTAGCAAATTCTATTTGTTCTTCGCCGCTTTGGGTTGTGGGGCTGACTTCCTAGCCCCAGTGGGAGTAGTGACTAGCGTTATAGGTCGTTGGGCGGCCGGAAGGTTGCCACGAGTCAGTCAGTTTGGGAGTGATTTAGGGCATGGGGCAGTTCTCCGTGCACCGAACACGTAGCTTACCGAATCAGTTGCGACACGGATGGGAATGCATGCTACGAAAGATAGGGTCGAGTCTGATACATAAACTGTCTACTCCATCTCCTTGTACGAGTCCACAATCACTACACGAGATGAACCTTGGTTTGGTGAATTGAAGTTGGCCTTAGGTGTAATAGGACTCCCAGTTACTGCGCGCGATCGTATACTGAGGTGCTCTCCATCGATTGTTGGAACGACGCGAGCCGGGCCGGGCCTCGATTCAGAAAGATGAAGGGCCAAAAAGTCGAAATAGGGGGTTACTAATTCCCCATCTCATTGGGGGCGGAAAACGAATCGACATCTCGATGTGATACAGCCTTTTCTATTTGAGTTGGGAAAGAACGGCGAAGTCCATCCGAACCGTCCAATGAAGAATAAGAGGAGAACAAAGCGCCGCAGATAGATAGGGCGCGCGAAGCGCATGCGGAACGGACACAGATCAAAAAAAGTGTGGAGAAGAAGCAGCCGAGCTCATTCCCTTCGCTTCTTGGGCCCAAAGCAGTGCAGTCTTTCCTGGCCAAATCAAGGATTTGGGGCTTCTTGCTACTTTGCTTATTGGAACAGAATTCCATTTTTTTTTTTTAGTAATCTAGAAAGATGGATCCATCTTTCTATCCGATTTCTATTTTGATATCTAAAAAAGAATCGATTTCATTCAATGTTTGATTCAAAGAACTGCGCTTAGCCCCCCCGCTCATGAAACGGCTCTGCTGCAATGGATGGCAGAGGGTCCGTAGTACCCAAAGCACTGGAGTGATCCAGTAGCCGGGAAGGGGCCTAGAAGTGCCTACTACTACACCACACTACACTTGGCTCTACACATTTACAGAGCTAACCCCTGTCCAGTCGTCCCTGGCAGAACTAAGGGGGCTTCAATCCTTCTTCCTTATCCCCATCTTCGCCCAGGCTAACGGGGCCTTACTTATTCAGGGGGGAGAGTGGAGCCTCAAGAAGCACTGTTGAGAGGAAGATGCTTGGCCCCTCTTCATTCTCTACAGGGTTCCAAACCTTTCGGTGACAACGAGCGGGGCAGAGATGGAAGAGATCTAACACGGGAATAAGAAGCAAGCTCGCCTTCCTTTTTGTTTTATAGAGGGGGAGAAAGAAAGTAGACAAAACAGACTCGCATTTCTCATCAAACGGAAAAGAATCCTATTGAAAACGTTCCTAACCCACCCCTTCGTAGAGCCATGTATTGTAAGTGATCCGAACCTGCCTGGAGCGAGCCTCCCATAGAGGCAAGTGAAGTTGGTGAGCCGTATGATGGGCAACTATCTCCTGCGGTTCGGAGAGGACTCAGCTGTTAGTTAGTACCCCCTTGGTTTCGGGGTGGACCCTTTCACTCTATTTTATTATATATGCTTAGCGAAAAGAATGTATTTTGATATACCTAGGACATGGATTCTATATGAACCAATGGATCGTGACAAGTCGTTACTACTAGCAATGACTTCCTCTTTCATTACTTCATCCTTTCCATATCCCTCTCCCTTGTTCTCAGTTACTCATCAAATGGCACTCAGTTCATATCTTTAAGTTCGATCATTGACAAGGTTCAAAGAAAGGGTAGCGGGATCTATCAGCAGCAGCAGCGGCATTCTCCCTGCTCTCACACTCACATTAAAAAAAAATGGAATTCTCTCCCGAACTCACAACTCTATTATCCACTCTGATTTTTTCTAGTGTTTGTATTGGTTTCTCATGTCTGTGGTGCCGTAGAAGAGCAGAACTGAGAAAACGGGGAAGGGAGGAAGCGGATTCTGCATTCGAATCTGCTTCCAAGAAGCCGAGATTGGATGAGGCGAGTTCGTCTAATCAAGAATCCACCAGAACAACACCAGGACGAGGCACACATAGCTCACCAAGAGCAGCCTGAGGCTCTCCTTCTTTGGGAAGAACTCCCACAGATATAAGTCTAAATCTAAACTTTTCAGTATGTAGAACGACCATGTCATCAACTTTGAAAGGTGTCAATTTTGTATTAAATAAGCTTATTATAACACAAATCAGCTCATAAAAGAGTTTGAACTACTATGAGCAGAGAAAGCATCAGATTTCTCGGTCTCTTTCAGTCCCTGTCAATAACAAAGAGAGAAGCATAAAGAGGACGGATTCATTTTTTCGTGTAATTCCTTCTACTCCACGAGTGAAGGATGGCATCTTGGAGTCGAATTCTTCTCCAACAGTGGAAGATGGTATTACATTGTCTTAATTATTTAATGTTTTTATATTTCAAGTAATCATCGGAAACTTGTTGTGTTTATTTCATGCTCTTTATTTTGTCCATTATTCCGGTGGTGATAAAAAATTCTCAGACTTCATTGTCATCGGCACAATTATAGCTTATGGTCATCAATTATCTCTTCCAATGTACTTTCTAATCATAGCAATTTAATTAACTGTAACGTGATCATCAAAATTATCTGAAGCTTTTATTTATTTCAAAACAATTATATCTGTTTACATTCATGACTTTTCCTGAATCCTTGGACATTCGAATGTTATTTTCCTAGATTAGCTAGCATTTCTTATTATTGTCTCATTGCTCAGAGAGTAATGATGCTGATGGGGAAGACATACCAGAAGAAGAGGCTGTTTGTAGAATTTGTCTGGTCGAATTGTGTGAGGGAGGCGAGACCCTGAAGATGGAATGTAGTTGCAAAGGTGAACTTGCTCTGGCACATCAAGAATGTGCTGTCAAATGGTTTAGCATCAAGGGTAACAAGACATGTGATATTTGCAAGAAAGAGGTTCAGAACCTACCAGTAACTTTATTACGGATCCAGAGTATTCGAACACGAACCATAGGAGCTGGTAGATCTCGACTGGCAGATTCTGGTGGATACAGGTTAGTCAAAATCTTTTTTGTAAGAAATGAATGACATTGCACAGGTTATATAACTATAGGCTGAGCACTTCATTTGTGTGGAATTAGTAATCAATTCCGTTCATAATGCTCTCATTAAGGAAAGACCAAATGAGAAATACAAAAGAGTGATCCTACTCTTTCCTATTTTTTGCCATTTTCATTCTCAAGTCTCATATTCTGTGAGAGGATTGCATGGACGAAGTGGCCTTGATATGTAATGCGATTATTCATATCTTATCAGGGTTTGGCAGGAAGTTCCTGTGCTTGTCATTGTTAGCATGCTTGCCTACTTTTGTTTTCTTGAGCAACTACTGGTAAGATGAGCATATTAGTTGGATATCTTTTAATTTACCATTTTATATACCGTGTAAAATACTTGTTTTGCAGGTCGGGAAAATGGCTAGCAGTGCAATTGAAATATCTCTTCCCTTTTCATGTGTGCTTGGTCTACTGTCATCAATGACCTCCTCTACCATGGGTAGGTTGCAAAAAAAAGAAAAGCTTTACAAATCTTTTTATGATGTTAATGGCAGGACCTCTGATCAATTCTTGTTCAAAGTAGGCTTTAAACTTTGATTTTACTTGCTGTTAACCATCTAAGCAGTGATTTGACGTTGAAGTTTTCATTTTTATTCTTATTCAATAGTCTAACTTTCTTGACTTTTATGATGTTTTAGTGAAGCGAAGATTTGTCTGGGTTTATGCTTCATTTCAGTTTGCTATGGTGGTCCTCTTTGCGCATATCTTCTACGCTGCGGTAAGAGATCTTCGACTTCTACTTTCATTCTCATGGCTGATTTGGAAATTATGACAGAGATTAAATGAAAACGCAGAGAGTTAAGTAACTTGGTCTCTGCTGATGAAATGGCAGCTGTTTCGAAACAGATTTTCATGGCCTAAGGTTAACACTGCCTGATTTGTTTGCTTTGGCACTAGAACAAATCTCATGCTTAATGTTTGGGTTATGACTTGTGATCATATGTAACGACCTCAAAATTTCTTTTCGTTTTTCTTCCATTTGAAACCCTAAAATCTCCCAAATCAATTTGCAATTTAGGTTAAATTGGATTTTTATAAAAACTTCATTTTTTGAATTCGAAATCCTTGAAAATAGCGAAAATTCTTTATTAGGCGGAAGCTTTGAAATAACTATCAATAAATGTTTAGAAAAATTCAATACTAAACAAACATTAAATAAAATCTCATTTCTAAATTTTAAAACAATAACGTAGTTAATTGAGAAATCCAACAGCTGATAAAATAAATTAGTTAAACTGAAATTAATTGCAACTAAATATGAAATCTCTTTTTAAACGATATAAAATCATAACTTTCAATTATTATTCGACAACCAACAAGAATACCTTCACCGACCTCATCTAGTGTACTGGTGATCTACACTTTCTACCATAAAGTGCTTCATAAGGTGTCATTCCAATTGAAGCTTGATAACTATTGTTATAGGAAAACTCTACTGGCGGTAAATTCTTATACTAATTCCCTTCAAAATTGATAGCACAAGCTCTCAACATGTCCTCCAATGTTTGAATCGTTTTTTTTCTAATT
Source organism: Begonia masoniana (assembly GCA_022432975.1). Taxonomy (NCBI): domain Eukaryota; kingdom Viridiplantae; phylum Streptophyta; class Magnoliopsida; order Cucurbitales; family Begoniaceae; genus Begonia; species Begonia masoniana. Next base: position 3,970 of record JAJTVD010000275.1, on the reverse strand, counting down.
GTCCATCTGTTTGAGGGTAGAAAGTTGTACTGAAATTTAACTGAGTGCCCATCGCTTCTGTAAACTCTTCTAGAACTTTGACGTGAAACGAGTATTTCGATCCAAAACTATAGAGATAGGCGTACCGTGAAGTCTAATGATGTCCATAACATATATTTGGGCATGTTGATCCATATTGAAGTTAGTCCGTACATGAAGAAAATGCGCCGATTTTGTCAGCCTATCAACTATCACCTAAATAGAGTCATAATTTTGAATTAACCTTGGGAGTCCAACAACGAAATCCATCGTGATATGTTCTCATTTCCACTGAGGTACAAATAACAGTTGTAAAATGCCAGTAGATTGTTGATGCTACGCTTTGACTTGCTAATATGTAAGACAACTTTCAACAAATTTGGCTACATCCAATTTCAATCATCGCCACCAATAATGTTGCTTCAAATCTTGATACATTTTGGTTACACCAGGATGTACCGAGTATGGAGTTTAGTATGCTTCTTTTAATATAACTCCTTTCAATTCAGTATCGTCAGGTATACACCATCTTTTCTTCAATTTAATAACTTCATCTTCCGACATAGAAAATTCTTATATCTTCCTACCTTTCAATTGATCTCTTATCTTACTTAAGAAAATATCGTCATATTGTTTGTTCTTAATTTGCTCGAACAAGCTTGGCTGTAGCGTCATTGCAGATAATCTCTCAATCAATCCGGAAGGTACTATCTCAATATAAAATTTCTGGATCTCTTCAACTCACTTTTCCAGAATCGAACTTAGTGCTAAAACACTTGAAGAGGTTCTTCTACTTAGTGCATCGGCCACCACGTTTGCCTTTCCAGAGTGATATATACACTGTTGATTGGAATCTCATTAAAGTTCGGGCTGAAAATTGGGAAATTGTTTGATTGAAAGCTAATTAGAGCTCAATCACGGAAATTGAATCTCAATTTTTTTTTTTGGGGGGGAAAAAGTTTGATATGTTACATCATATGACCCAAATAAGCTTTCCAAGATTCTGAAAAAACAACAGATCATCTCCTCTGCTCAAAATTGAGCTCCAATTTTCCCTTTTTAATGCTTATTTTGCGTGTAGGTCGGCATTCAAGCGGTTTTGTCAATCCTGCTAGCGACATTTACAGGGTTTGGTGTGGTGATGAGTGGAAGTTCTATTCTTGTGGAGGTGTTGCGGTGGAGAAGAAGATGGCTGGTTTTGGCTGAGCACCGTCGTCAATCTCAGCTGAGCCACTTACCCAGAACCCGAAATGAAGAGGGAAATCCCCAAACCTTCACTGGGAGCTGAGTTTGTGATTGATTCATTCACCATTAACCAGGTCATTTGCAAAGATATGCAGTTGGGTCATTAATGGCGTGTTTTGATGAACTGTGATTGTTTTTTTTTTTTTGTGTTTGGTGATGTTATAATCTCCAGAATTTTGTATGTAAACCCCTTTTAAGCTGTAACTCAGGACTTGATTGTACAGGTTTTTGCCTTAGTTTGATTTGGAATCTGTTTTTAGAAGATGAACATCAGCAGAAAATAGAGAATTTGAATACATTTGTGTGGTTTCATCACATGCTTTTTGCAGATTGTATCTATAAGATTCAATTATTGTAATATATTTATATGAATTTTTAAGATACTCAATATTGTGTTGGTAATTATTGATCAACATTCTTATTCTTTCTTTTTTTCATAAAGAAGTTCGTGGGATTGATGAAATTATGAAATAGAAACATAAAATTAGGCAAATATAGACTCTGAATTTAAGGGGTTCAGAGAGTGTATCTTATGCTAACAAGTGCAATTGAGAAGCTAAAAAAAGAAACTATAGGGTATTTGTTGTTGGATCCTCTAAATTAAGGGTCCATATTGCAATTTAGCCTTAATTTTGAAATTGATGAAATCTAAGAATTATTCACTCGGGCAGGCGGGCGGGCAGATGAATCACATTTCATCCTTCTCTATCGTTCGACCTTCCATTTTTGTCTCTTCACCTCTGGGTCTGCTCTGTTTCCTTTTGCTCTACCCTCCTCGCAATCTTTGAAGTATCTGCAATTCTTTGCTCGCAGATCCGGAGAAACAATGGCGAAGTTAGGGAAGTTCTGCCTGACTATTCTTCTGGTTTTTCTCTCCCTGACTGTGACTCTGTCTGTGAATTCCCCTATGGAAGACTCGCATAGCTTGGCGCCTGAACCGGCTGTGGAATCTCCTCCTCCAAACGCCCCGGTGAGTTCTCCTCCTCCGTCTGAATCACTAATGAGTTCTCCTCCAGCTCCTCCGCCATCAGAGATTTCTCCCAATCCGTCTCCAGCGGAATCTCCTTCATCTCCCTCGCCATCTCCTTCGTCGATACCGAACGAGGTCAGGGCCATCACTAAGGGCGAAAATGCAGAAGAATCGAGCGGATCCAAAGGAGGAATGAGTGGAGGCAAGAAAGCTGGGATCGCACTGGGAGTAATTGCCACTGCCTTTTTAGTGGGATTGGGAGGAATAGCGTACAAGAAGCGGCAGGACAACATTCGGCGATCACAGTTCGGGTACGCAGCGAGGAGGGAGCTGCTGTGAAGGAAACCATCAATGGTGGATTAGAGGTTGATTAATTCATTTGAATCTTAATTTATTACGTAGTAATCGTGGTTTGTTTAAGAAATTTTCAGTCCCCAATTTGCCAATTGATTTATTTTTTTGAAACAATTATTCTACGTTGAATCAGTGATTGTGATTGCTGTTCTTTCTGTCTTATTTAACTGTACACAATTTCAAATTATAGTACGACGTGATATTTATTACTAGTATTAGTAGCATGGTTTATGCAATGCAACAAAATTATCTATCTATTGATTCTGAAATTATTCATTTTTACTTCTACCATGACGTGATAATCGCGATTAAAAAGAAATAATACGTAACGCGAGGAAGAAGATGAGCTGAACCTTCAATAATGGACCTCCAATGGAGATTCTAGAGAAGAAAATTTCTTCTACTACTTATTTTACAGAAATCCATACCATCCCAAATAACCAGACCTGGAACAAAGCTCTCCTCTTCCACCACCCTTTTTGGCGGAGGAATCTTTAGAATTAGACGACATCCTCCAACTAGAAAGCCCGACTCTTCCAAATGAAGAGGACCTCCTCTATAACAAAATTTCTAATGAAATCTATGAACAAATACTATGGATAATGAACGAGCGTTCCCTGTACCTTCTCCCCTGCCCCCGAGCTTCCATCTTTGAGATTGTCCAATTCTCCCTCTTAGATGAGGTAGAGATGGAAGTTCTCATTGATATAAATCAAGACTTGTACTTTTTTGGGAGCAGCTCTCTGTATTTCCAAGACTTTCTTTTCACGTATGCCCACGAAATGCTCCTTTTTTCTTAATTCGCTTTCAACAAGGTCAGGCTTTGATTACTGGATTTCCGGCTTGCTCTTAGCTTCTTCCGGCTGCTTGGATCTTTGCACGAAGAAGCTTTTGGGAGAGTCCAAACTGGATTCCCTTTGATTTGAGAAGGGTGTGATAGAATTGTTTTCAGGAATGGAATCAGATTTTGGATTGATGAATTTGGCACCTTATTTTATGAAAAAGGTAGAGATTCATCCCCAAGAGCAGAGAGATCAGAAGGAAGTAGGCTCTTAGATCAAGCGAGAATCGTCTGCTGTGAACATGAACAAAAAGGCATTTGCCATGAAAGGTATAGGGAAGGAGACAAAGAACTCTTTTGAGACTAGGGAGAGAAGAGTACGAGGGAAGAAGCATCTAGTGAGGCCTTGGTCCCTTTATGTTATGTTATGCAAGGTAGGACTCTTTCATTAGGAACGAAGAAGCTCTTTTAGGAAGAAAGATCATATACCCGCCGAAGTAGACGCTGGGCGAGGTTACCGGCTTCGAGTTGCAGCTGATAGAGAGGCTGTGCAGTTCGACTAAGCAAGATCAAAAAAAGGAACGAGGGGGAAAAAAAAACAA
>JAJTVD010000271.1:0-15988 GCA_022432975.1 Begonia masoniana | reverse complement strand
TATTTTAATATTTATATTTTTTTTTTAATGAGTAACTAAGTGAGGGCAAATCGGTAATTGTCAATTTTGGGGCCAAATGGATACTAATTTAAGGAAATAGTAAATGAGGTTGCGTCATACTCTTTCAACTCCTCGGTTTTCAGCTCAACCCAGCAGAGCTCTTAGGTCGTTTCCTCACCGATTCCTCCAACCGGTGAGTTTTGATTGCGATTAATTGCTGATTTTAGTACCTAAGTAGCTTAAGGATCCAACGTATCATTTATGTTAATGTTACGAGTGAGAGATTCTGCTGAGGCTTAAGCATAATCGGAATGTTGATACAAAAAAATGCCCCACCCACGTCCTTAATTTCGATGCTTAGATTGAGGTTTAAACGTTCTGTTTATGAATATAGGTGAACAAACCCCCGAAGTAAGCTCTTAACCGAGCCTTTGCAAGAGCCAGGTAAGTAAACGTTTGCTTGTGCTTCGGGCCTACATCACAAAACAAGAGGTTTTATGTATGCTTGGATACTTCTATTGTCCATTCATCAATTTTTGTTAAAGTTCGAACATGAATTTCATGTAAGGAATGTAAGTTATGAACTGTATGGCGACAGACAAACTATTAAGGGATTCATCCGCCCTTAATTGCGTATGAGGATGTAGACATGGGGAGAATTGATCCCAACCACTCTCACTCTCCCAGGTAACCATGGGATCATGATCACTGTTAAGGGGAATTCATCCTCCCCTTAATTGATTATGAGGATAGTAATTGGCAGATTGGATCCCCCTCCCAAGGCGGACCATGGAATCTGATCATGATATGAACAATATGTATGCCACTGAGCAGGAAAAATGAAACTGCATATTTAGGAGTTTAAGCTCAGCATTTATTTCATTCATATACTGCGTTACTTACTTAGCATTAGGTAATGATGAGTTTTGTGATGTAGGGTAAAGAAGTTTAGCAGGTTGGTCTCCTGATCATGTTGAGGACTAGTGTACGTTGGAGGGTGCATTACAGTCCTCGACCATGGTAACTGATGGGGCTGTTTAGCATTTGTCTGTAAAATGTAGAGGTTTATTGGATATATTTAAATTAAGTTATATGGCGTTTTTTTTAGTAAAGGAGATTACAGCTGCTTGACTTCGTTTTCGAGAATTTCTGATTTTCATGTTCTTACTTGAATTTTGATCAATTACAATGACTTGAGTGTATGAATGGGGGGATGTTTGGTATGTTTTAAGTCTGTTAGATAGTCGAACCTTTCTCTGTTATAGACAGGGTGTTAGGGTCCATTGGTGGGAACTGACGGTCATTTTGTATCATGGGATATGTGTAGAGGTTTTCTTGCGTCGGTTGAAAGAATTGTGTTGATGTCCTATCGTATAGGGAAGTCCTACCGTTAGAGTCTCATGTTTGTCTTTCCGGCACGTCTCGGAAGAGTAAAGCATTTGTCTTCCCGGCTTCTTCATGCGGCAGAAGAAGTGTGGGAATTCGGGTGAGTATGTCTTCCGTCTGCGTCATCGAAGAGGAAAAGCATTTGTCTCCTGCAACGTCATCGGCAGAAGAAGTGTAAGGGAAGTCGGTGGTATGTCTTCCGGCTGACGTCATCGGAGAGAAAGTAATTGTCTTCCGCTGACGTCATTCGGAAGAGGAATTAGGTATTTTGTCGTTTACTCACCGGAAAACGAAATAGGTTATTTGTCGTTTTGTCACTGAGGAAGTCTTCGGTTTTCTATTTCTCTTCTTTCGTTGACCTTGTCGTCGCAGACGACTTCAACACTTCCGTTAATCACCCCAACAGTATATTCTACGTTCGTCTAACTTCATAGTTGTTAAATGATTTTCCGCTGCAAGTTTTCCAAATGTTTTTGGGGGGGAATGTCATAAAATGTCCAATTTTTGACTGCGATGAAGTTTTAAAATGCCGAAAATTTCTAGTCATGGTCAGTAATTAGTAGCGACCCGGGTTCAGATAATTCGGGTCGTTACATATGGTACAAGACATGTTTGCTAAACCGTTCCGAAGAATGATACTCATCAGTCCAATCGTCGCTGAATATACTCCAACAGGGAGGGGGGGGGGGCGGGCTCGCAATTAAGGAGAGTCTTTAACGGAGAAAGTCTTATCACCACTGTCAAGACGCTAAAGAAGGTGAGTTTTGAGCGTGAAGCAGACGGGGTCTGTGGCAGAGTACAACAGACAGAGTTTGAGTCTATGTCAAGGTGTTGGCTGGGGGGGGGGGAACCTCGTTCATAGGAATGAGGACAAAGTGTTTCACTACCTGCAAGTCTAAAGCCAGAAATTCCAGAGGAGGTGTAAAGTAGTCAGCATCAAAGATGTATTCAGTGAAGTAGTGTCTACTGCATTGGATGCAGAAAGAGAAGCTGAAATGAAGTGTGCTGGACCAAAGGAAGCCCGCGAAGTTCTTAAGCCCACCGCAGAGAGGGGATAAAGAGCCTCTGAAATGGCGCAGGGTAGTCAGGGTACTGGAAAGACGGGACCTGATGCCAAGAAAAGAAGTGTCCTCAGTGCATGAAATGTATGAAGAGCACCTGCGGCGAGTGGTAAGTTTGGACTGGTAAGTGTTATAACTGTGAGGAGTTTGGGACATTCGCGTAAGGATTGCCCGAAGCCCAGAGTCCTTCGTGTTTCAACTGAAAGAAGATGGCCACGTCATCAGAGATCTGCCCCAAGTGAAGAGTGGCCATGCTTTAGAATAAAACGGCATATTTTCCATGTGGAGTAGAGCGAACGAGGACAGACGTGTTGTGTCAGGTACTAATTGGTTACTCTATGCCTTGCTTTTACCTTGCTAGATTCAGGAGCAACCCATCTTTTGTTAGTCTACTTTTGCTGATAGTTAGAAGTAAAAGCACAACCGTCCCATCTAGGCATGTATCAATGTTGCTTTACCTCTGGTGAAATTTACATTCCAACCAAGTGTTGCATGCGTGCATGGTATTAGTAGGGGACAAAAATCATCTGCTGATTTAATGGTTATGGATATATGGGATTTGATGTAATCTTAGGAATGGATGGTGTCAAAACCCAGCCATAATTGATTGGTAGGACTGGGAAGTTAGTTTCCAAACCCCCTGGTGTTTGAAACATACTTCCAAAGCTTCCGAGGGAGTAAGGAAATGTCTGTTATGACTTCTTACAATTTAGACCTTCACCAGGCAGAAGGAGAGTACTTGTGCTTCGTGGCATGTGTTCTAGATACAAACTTGGCGGTAGGCACTCCTCAACATATCCTGGTTGTCCACGACTTCCCTGAAGGTTTCTAGAGAACCTTCCCGGTTTGCCACCAGGATAAGAAATGAGTTGGTGTAGATGTCTACCTGGAGTGAACTGTGTCTAAAAATCACTATAGGGTAGCACCTGAGAACTCAAGGAATAAAAGAGCGGTTTGGAAGAGTTGTTAGAGAAAGGGTATACGCCCGAAGCTTTTCACCGTGGGGTGACTGTCCTTTTGTCAAAAAGAAGGATGGATTCAACTCGCGCATGTGCACGATTATAGAGAACTGAATAAGTAACTGTAAGAAAAGTATCCCTGACTAGGATTGAGTGATTATTTGGGAGCCGTGCCTCAATGGTGCAGAAGTTGTCTCTAAGATTGATCTGAGGTCAGGTTATTATCAAGTTGAATTGGGTTAAATCTGAAAGATATCCCAAAGACTGGACTTTCGCCACAAGTTAGGGCACTATGAGTTTTGGTTAGTCTTTGGGTTCGACATGCACCAACGCAGCATTCATCGGATCTTATGAACAGAGTGTCAGAGATCGGGACAAGTTGTCATTGTATGTATAGAGGATATTTCATCTATTCCAAAACCAAGGGGAGCATGCCAGAAACACTTAAAAACTAGGTTAGGATTACTGAAACGCAACAATTTATCGCCAAGGTTTTCGAAAGTGGAGATTTTGTTTGGACCAAGTCACTTTTTAGGAATGTCATTTCTGGAAATGGATTATTCTGTGATCAGCTAAGGTTCAAGCAGTTAGGGAATGGCCCCAACCGAAGATGCCACGATATCAATAGTTTATTGGACTAGAGGATATATAGAAAGTTCATTGAAGGATTTCAAAATGTACACCTCTCACTAGTTGACTAGGAAGAATGTAAAGTAAACATGGGAACGAATGATGTGAACGTAGTTCCAAACTTTGAAAAGAACAATGACCAATGCTCCTATTTTAAACCTTCCAGATTGGAAGGGTGGTAAGGATAGTATTACTGTGATGCATCAAGAGTGGTCTTGGTTGTTTGTTGATGCAAGATCGGAAAGGTAATAGCCAGGATTTAGACAGTGTGAAATACTCTGAGAAGAATTACCAGACACATGACTTAGAAGTAGAGGCTTGGGGATTTGCATTAAATTTGGAGACATTATTGTAGGACAATCTTGTGGAAATATTTTCGACATAAGAGCCTGAAGTACATTTTCACACAGAAGGAACTAAACTGAGGCAACGTAGCTGGTTGGAGGAATTGGTAAAAAGACTATGACTTTGAGATTAAGTACCATCACGGTTAAGGGGAATGTAGTAGCTGATGTTTGAGCAGAGTGAAAACATTCAGTGTCAGCATTGATACTGACTACATTACACTAGAATCGGAATTCCTAAAGTTTAATCTAGAGGCAGATCCAATTGTAACAGTTTACTTTCGGCCCATACCTTAAGACCTACAACTTGAGAAAATAAGGGAAGTAGTCAAATGAGATGAAGCAAGCAAGTACAAGTCAAAGTAGGGATTCTTGCGGACAAATTTAGGCATTAACGTTCTTCCGATGAATTCTAAGTTTAGAAACAGGAGGTTTGTCCTGCCAATTAGGAAACTTCGGAATGAGATCTTTTTGAGGCTCATTCTCTAGATTCTCAGTTCACCCTGGGGAGTCGAAATGTTATAAGGACCTTAAACAGCATTACTGATGGGCCAGGTATGAAAAGAAGGTGGCAGCACATGTGGATATGTTTGTGTTGTCACGCATTTTAAAACCGAGCACAGAGACCCTCAGGAACATTACAACCTTTAACGTCCTGAATGGAAATGGGAACAAATAAACATGGCTTTTGTGGGGACTACCTAGGACAACCCTAAAGGACAGACGGCAATTGGGTGATAGTTGAACGTTTGACCAAATCATCCCTTTTCTGCCCATGACGAGATGACCATACTCGATGATCAACTGCTGAGTGGTATGTTCAGGAAGTGTTAGATTGCATGGAGTTCAGCACCATAGTTTCGGACCGAGATACTAGATTACTATAAGTTTGGAAGTCTTGAACAAGGCAATGGGGACTAGCTTAGTTTCAGTACAGCTTTCCACCCTCAAGACAGATGGACAATCAGAAAGACCCATCCAAACATTACGTAGGATTTGCTCCGGGCGATGGTTTTGGATTTTAAAGGTGTCTGGAGCAGAGTATTTGCCACTTGGTGGAATTTCACGATATGAAACACAGTTTTCAGGCAACAATAGGAATGGCACGTATGAAAGCATTATATGGACGAAAATGTAGATCACCTTTGTACTGGGATGAAGTTGGTGAAGCAAAGTTACGTGGTCCTGATGTTGTGCGCAAACGTGAGAAGGTGCTCTCATCAGTCAGAGGAATCTTAACAGCTCAAAGCGACAGCAAAGTGCTGTGACTAAGACGCAGAGAGTTTAGAGTTTGAAGTTGGTAGTGAAGTTTGTCTTAAGGTATCACCATTCAAAGGAGAGGCGTTGTAAGATTTGGGAGCGAGGGACGCTTAAACCTCAAGATATGTGGAACCTTTATCAATCGTGAGGAGGAGGAGTTGGGGAAATCAGCATATGAACTGCAATGCCAGACCTCTATGGGAGGAATCCACAAGGTGTTCCATATTTCTATGCTTAAGAAATGCTTTAAGGGCATCCCATCTCAGATTGTGGAACAACAGACTTGAAATCAACCCACACTGACCTCCGAGGTGAGGCCCAGTAAGAATCTTGGAGTATGCAGTGAAGATATACGCAACAGGAAAGTTACATAGTAAAAGGCTTATGGCATAATCAGAATTAGAGGGGAGACAAAAATGGGAACGCCAGCAAGACATGATGGACCAGCATCCAAGATTTTAGGTACTGATTTTGCGGACACACATTTTTGAGGAGGGAGAGGTAAACACCCGGTTTTATTAGAATTAAAATAATCTATTCATCTTATCGTGTGAATTTTATAGAATGGAATTAGGGGAAAATCAATTGGTAAGATAACTAAGGGGAGGGCATAAGGGTAATTGTTCAATTGGCAATGGCATAACGTTTAAGAAAGAGTAAATGAGGATATCCGTCATACTCATTTCACCTCGGGTTGTTCAGCTAAACCACGAGCAGAGCTATCTTAGGCGATTTTCATCACCGATCCTCCACCCAGTGTGAGTGTTGATTCGATTACTGATTGATTTTAGTACCTAGGTAGCTTAAGGATTCCCAACGTATGATTTTGTAAGTTACGAGTGAGAGATTCTAACTTCATAGTGGTTTTAAATGATTTTCCGCTGCAAAGTTTTCAAAGTTTTGAGATAGAAATGTCAAATTTTGATGTCGAATGAAGTTTAAAATTATCCGAAATTCTTAGTCATGGTCAAGTAAGAGTAGCGGACCCGGGTTCAGAGTAATTCGGGGCGGTACATTTGGGCAGCGGAAGATTGTGATGAAAGGGCAGACTAAAAGACAAAAGAATGGGAGAGAGAGAAGGTACACGCAGAAAAAAAGAAACAAAAGAAAAGGAAAATCAAGGAAAGAAAAAAAGAAAAATAAAAGTGAAATCTGGATGAGAGAAAGGTGGTACACTGGCAGGCAAAAGGAAGTCATGAATGAGAATAAAAAGGAGATCTTGCTGCAAGATGGAGAGGGCTCTGATCCAGAGGGGAAGACGACATTCCTCGTTTTTTCTTCTTCTCTTATTTTTATTATTTTTTTTCTGTTTATTGTTTGTATTTTTTTATGACGTCGAGTAGTAAACAATTTATTGGTTAGGAACGCTAATATTCGTTCCGGTTTTGCTATGATCTCGTTTTGTTATGCAATGGTTTATGAACCAATTATTTGTGAGTCCATTGTTTAAGTAAGAATAATAAATAGATAGGTGACGATTCATGTTTAATTGATCGACAGATAGATATAAATTGTTAGATGCACGAAATAATCGGATTAAATTGTTACAACGTAGTTACCTAATTGATTGGCAATAAGAATAGCCATATCGAAAATTCAATATATAGTTACATTCTTTCAAGGTAGAAAGAAATATAATTGAATTTACCTAGGCAATTCGAAAGAATCCTAGAAAATATTTATCTTGCTGTTTTTTAGATAATGCTGCAGTGAGCATTCCCAGGCATTAGTAGCAGAAATATCGTAACGAAGAAAATCGATCCTAGCAAAGGCTTCCTTTTTAGTGTTTTTTGTATCTATTTAAACTGCTTTTTTTATGATCATTATATATTATTCACTTATTACTAGAAAATAATATTTGTTATAAGATTTTGGTAGCGATTAATTAATACAGTATCCTCGTGGGATGATACGACTTACTCTATTACTTCGTTAGCGACATCGTACACTTGCGGTGTAAGTGTGTAAATATGATAGATAACAAGTTTTGCGCGTTGCCGGGGAATTGTTTTTAGTTGTGATAGTTTGCTATAAGTTATCTATTTATTTTCGTGTATTTATTTTAATTTTGTTTATCTATTTCGGTATTCTTTATTATATACAGACGCTTGAAGCAAGTTATATGATAGAACGAAAAGATAAGAAGAATAATGCTGAATAGATAATTGAGACCGAGACTCGACCTATTCAAGACTGCTATTACACGCTCGACGATCTGATACTGGTATTGTGAGACCAGAATATATGCCACTCGATCGCGCTTAAACCGGTTCTCATGTTAAGATGCTCCAAAACCATTGGACAATTTAGGTGGAAGGTAACAGGACAATCCCCCTCGTATCTCAAAGCATTGGAGGAAGTGAGAGACTCGGTTATTTCTGGAGTTTCAGTTGAGGCATTAAGGATAAAGCTTTTACCGTCTTCTTAAGAGACCGAGCACGAGATTTGGTTTGATAGCATCCCATCAACTACTATCAATACATGGGGAGAGTTAGCAAGAAGTTTAATCATGAAATAACATCCCGCCAGTGGGAACGCGAGGATGGGGGGAACGAAATCATAAGTTTCAGCAAGCGATATGACGAGTACTACGAGAATGGAAAGGTTCAAAAGCATATTGAGCAATGCACAAACACGGAATACCACATGGATCAGTTGGAAAGTTTTACAATGGATTAAATGGGCAGACAGAGCGATATAGATGCTGCCGCAAAACGGGACACTTCTTTCTAAATCCTTTAATGAAGCTTATGATTTTGATGAAGAGGATGACAGTGAACAGTATCAATGGTCTTCAGAAAGATTTACCCTACAAGTGCGGGCATCTGAAATTTCCGATCTGGATGAGGTGTCGGCTTTGAATGCAAAGATATTGTGCTGGCAAATGCCGATCAAGGAGATGAACAACCCCATAAGCCCGGCAGCAAGAGAGGTTTCATGCAGTTTTGTAGAGATAACAACGAAGCGAATTCAGTCCCCTAATCAGATCGCAAATTATGTTGGATACATAAGAAGACACATCCATACTTCTAATCATACAATCCTGACTGGAAAACATCTAACCGATTCAATGGCTTTCGCACCAGCAGAATGCACAGCATCAAACAGACTGTTGAAGATTATACTCAAGGAATTCTCACAGCTAACTCATACTTCAATGGCATCAAGACCAATCAGACAGTTTCGCCAAGAATAGGCTGCTGAGACAGATGTGATCTTGCAGAACATGGCTGTATCAATGAGATATTGAGACAACAAATGGGTGGCGGCAGCTGACTCATATCTTTAAGCACAGGACTGCAGTGCAATAACCAAGCAATACAGAAATTCACAAAGACAGAAAATGAATATTGCAGGCCATAGTATTGAGGAAGGAAAGCGAACTGGAAATTCCAGAGAAGAACAGAAGCAGAAAATTTAAACAAAACAAGAAGAGTTGGTGGAACAAGATGATGTGGACGAGCAGAAAAAGGATAATCTAGCAAATGGCCATTGTAGAAACTGTGATGCAGAATGTCAAACACAGCAACGATGTGAATTGGCAAACTCAGAGGCCACCAACACATTCTCGAAAGGACTACAGAAGCATGTAGAAAAACGAAATTTTTGAGAGAATGGTGAGTATGTCTTCGGATGACGTCATCGGAAGAGGAACAGCATTGTCTTCGGAGTGAGTCTCGGCAGCAAGAATAGTGTAAGGGAAGTCGGGTGAGTAGTCTTACGGATGCAAGTCACGGAAGAGGAAAGCATTTGTCTTCGGCTGACGTCAATCGGCCGGAAGAAGTGTCAAGGGAGTCGGTCCAACCTTGGTGTGAGATGTCTTCTCGGCTGAAGTTCAGCGGAAGAGGGGAAAGTAATGTCTTCCGGCTTGACGTCATCGAAGAGGAACAAAAGGTATTTTGTTTTACTCACAGGGAAAACGAAATAGGTGATTTGCGTTGTCACGATTAAGTCCCATCGGTTTTCTATTTTCTGCTTCTTTCGGTGACCTTGTCGGCGGAGACGACTTCTGCTCAATCAACCTATCCGTTACTTACCCAACATGTATATTCTAAGTTAGATCTAATTCATAGTGTTGAAATGATTTTTCCGCTGCCAAAGTTTTCAAATGTTTTGAATGTATAGAAAAGGTTTCAACTTTTGACGTCGAATGAGGTTAAAATTTATCCGAAAATTTCTTTAGTACTGGTCACGTAATGTAGGTAGCGACCGGGTTCAGAATTCGGGGCGGCGTTACATTTGTGTGCAGCGGAAGATGTGATTGATTGAAAGGGAGCCTAAAAGGACAAAACAGAAATGGAGAGAAGAGAAGGTGACACGCAGAACAGAACAATAGAAAGAAAAGGAAAAATCACGGAAACAGAAAAAAAGAAACCAAATAAAAGTTGATCTGGAGGAGAAAGGTGGGTAACCTGGCAGGCAAAAGGAAAAGTCCATGAATGAGAATAAAAGGAGACAAGGAGATTCTTGCTGCAAGATGGAGAGCTCTGGATTCCAGAGGAGGAGACGACATTCCTCTGTTTTTTCTTCTTCTCTTATTTTATTATGTTTTTATGTTATGGTTTTTATTTTTTTTATGGTTGACAAGTAGTTAAACAATTTACTTGGTTAGGACGATAATATTCGTTACGCGGATTGTGCTAGATATCGGTTGTGTTAGCAATTGTTGATTGAAAAAAAACCAAAACAAAGTTTTAAAGTTTTTTGTGATGTTCCTTGTTAAGTCCGGATCATAGAAATAGATAGTTGACGATTGTGTTTAGATTGTATCGACAGATAGTAGATAAAATTTTAGATGCACGAATAATTAATAGGATTAAATTGTTTTAAAACGTAGTTAACATTAATTTGATTGGCAAAATTTAAGAATAGACATATCGAAAATGCAATATTAGTCCATTCTTGCAAGGTAGACGAAATGATAATTTGAATTTACTAGGCATTAGAAAGAACCTAGAAAAGATTTTAATTCTTCTGGTGTTTAGATACTGCGGCAGAGCATCTACCAGAGCATTAGTAGCAAATCAGGTACGAGAAAACGCTTCTAGCAAAGGCTTCCTTTATTGTTTTTTTTTTTATCTTCTTAACGTGCTGTATTTTATTGCATCATTTCATATTTAGTTCTTAATTATATCTAGACATTTAATATTTTTATAAGATTTCTTATAGCGATTAATTTAATTAACAGTATCCCGTGGGATCGATACTTTACTTACTTATTACGCGGTGCGACATGTATCCTTGCGTGGACGTGGTCAAAAATCTAACACAGTGTTTGGCGCTGTTGCGGGGGGAGAGTTGTAGGTGTGATATTTGCTATATATTGTAGTATTTTATTTTCGTGTTATTTATTTAATTTGTTTATCTATTAGTCAGGTATTCTTGATTATACCAGAACGATTGAGAGAATTGATATTGATAACGAGGAACGAAAGAAGAATCCTGCGAATGACTAATGGATGACCGAGATAGACCTTTCCAGACTTTGGCTATTCCCACGCTCGCGATCTGAATCATGGGTATTGTGAGACCGAAAGTAATATGCACTCGATTCGAGCGTAAAACGGTAGGTTTCAGATGCTCCAAACATTGGACAATTGAGTTGAATGGTAACAGACAATCCCATCGTCATCTCAAAGCATTGGAGAAGGAGAGACTCGTTTTATTTTGTCATGGGTTTCAGTGAGGCATTAAGGATAAAGCTTTCCCGTATTCTTTAAGAGACGAGCCCGAGATTGGTTGATAGCATCCCATTCAATCTACTATCACTACATGGGGAGGAGTTAGACAAAGTTTATCATGAAATACCACTCCGCCAGTGAGGAACGCGTGGGAAGGGGGAACGCAAATCATAAGTTTTCGCACCGCGTATTAGGACGACGTCAACTTACGAGACTTGGGACAGGTTCAAAGGAATATTGAGGGCAATGGCCCCAACCACGGAAACAAACTGGATTCAGTTGTAAACGTTTTACAAGTGGATTATTAAATGGGCAGACAAGAGATTATAGATGCTGCAGCAAACGGGACATTTCTTTCTAAATCCTTTAATGAAGCTTATGATTTGCTTGAGAGGATGGACATGGGAACAGTTATCAATGGTTTCAGAAAGATGTAAACCCTACAAGCGGGTCATCGAAAATTTCGATCTGGATGAAGGTGTCGGCTTTGAAGGCAAAGATAGCTGTGGATGGAAAATGCGTCAAGGAGATGCACAAACCCTAAGCCTCGATCGGCCGTTGAACGGGCAGCAAGAGCGGTTTCATGACAGTTTTGTAGAGCTAAGCACGAAGCAATTCATGTCCCACTTAAGTTAAGATCGTGCAATTATGTTGGATACATAAGAATGACAATCGTACTTCCATGCATACATCCTGAGGGGGGGCAACAAGCTCTAGCGTTTCAAGGCTTTCGCAACCAGCAGAAATGCAAATGCTACAGCATCAAACGACTTGTGGGAAAGAGCTTCCTCAAGGATTATCACAGCTAAACTCATACGTCAATGATCAAGAACAATCAGAAGTTTGCCAAAAGAAATGACTGCTGAGACAGATGTGATCGTGCCAGAACAGGGCTTTATCAATGAAAGATATTGAGAACAAATGGGGCAGCTAGAATTAATCTTTAAGCACAAGGACTGCACGGGTGGAGGTATATGACACTGTCAATACAGAAATGCCACAAAGATCAGAAAATGAATATTGCAAGCCACATAGTATTGAGGAAATGAAAGCGAACTGGAAATTCCAGAGAAGAACAGAAGCAGAAAATTTAAACAAAACAAGAAGAGTTGGTGGAACAAGATGATGTGGACGAGCAGAAAAAGGATAATCTAGCAAATGGCCATTGTAGAAACTGTGATGCAGAATGTCAAACACAGCAACGATGTGAATTGGCAAACTCAGAGGCCACCAACACATTCTCGAAAGGACTACAGAAGCATGTAGAAAAACGAAATTTTTGAGAGAATGGAGAGTATTGGCTATGGCAGAAACGGAATATCAGCAGTTATTTTAAGCATTGAAAGCTATGGAAGGCTCATACGATTAAAGAAGATTGCTTCAGCATATCTGCAATGATGAAAATGGAGACACGAGGCAATTCCTAAGGGCCAAGGGGAACCAAGTGAGGGTATTGGTTCGAACGAAGGATAAAACCCAGAAGATTTCAAGAACTTTGTTGAAAAACGCACCTACACTGGAGTAAGCATAGATTATTACTCAAAATCAATTTGACCATAGCATATCATTAGAAAAGTGACGTTTACTGCGAAGAAGTCTGGTGAAGAATTGAAAAACTTCGCGCTACTTGGGAGGCAACCCAATTTTTTATAATCACTTTGTATTAGTTTGTATTAGGTCGTTGTTTGTTTTTGTTTAGATTTTTTTAACTTAAAAAATTAAATCAGGTTTGCACAAATCAGGGGAAGAGAAGTTGATGAAGAGAAGCAACATGAAACCTCCTTCTATGGAACGAGAAAGGAAATACCAGGAGTCCTAACTCCCTAGCTTAATTTTGTTCGATTTTCTTTTATGATGTCTTTGCGAAATTCATGTTGTTTGTGTGGGGAACTGCCTAATTTTGAAGTGTGGGGGTTAGCTGAGCCAGCATGTTTAATTGTTCTAATTTGGTTTCTGGCTTACTGTTTACTTTGGTTTCAAATTGTTTAGAATGTTAGTTTGGATTGTTTTAAACCTTACTCTAATGAATTTAGTCTTCTTGCTTAATTTGGTTTAGCTGTGTCGGTCCAACGAAGTGCAATAATTTTCCTAATACTTTTACTTTAAGAAGTTATTGAAATAATGTCATGGTCATACCATTAGTTGAAATTAATTAAGATTTATTACCATAAAACCCTTTTTTAGTTTTCTTAAACACACAAACTCTTTTTGGTTGCTTAGGAAATTATACCTTCTAGACCATTACAATTATATTAGAGTGCAATAATTTAGTGTTTGATGAAAGAAATAGCAATGTGAAGATTCTTCTAAAAAGAAATAATAATAATATATAATGCATATAAGTTTGGGGTATAAAAAAAAATTAAAAAAAAAATGAAGAAATGCATTTCCTAATCTACTTTCAATTTCGAGTGAGCCTTTTGGACTATCGATTGGTAGAAATAAATTAGAAGAACTTTGGGAGGAACTCCGTTGCATGTTTATTGGCTATACTCCCATTTCATATGGTATATTTATCTTGAGGTGACACTATTGGTAACCGAGGACTTCCTCACCAATGTGTCAATAAGTCGCGTAAAAAGTAGTGTGACTTATAGATAAAGTCATGTAAAAAAAAAAAAAAACAAAACAATAAAAAAAAAAAGAAGAAAAACTTAATCCCTATTATTTAAAAATAAAATAAAAGAAAAGAAGAAGAGTCTTTGAATGCTAATGGATTTTGAAGGATATAGAAGAATGACATCTTATGATATGTCTGTGATTTCTAGTTTGATTATGAACTTAGCATTCAAATGGAGTTTTGAGCACCACACACTTTAAATTGAGTTATTGGGAATTAAAATCTATGTTGATTACTTTAATGTGATGGTGACATTAACTTTTCAATGCTTTACAAGTTACTAGTATTGGGAAGTTACATCAATTTTTATGTTGCTTTGGGAACTTATGTTGTTTGCATCACTCGCAGGACGAGTAATGATTTAGTTTGGGGGTATTTGAGGACTCTTTTATTTTAGATTCATTTTTTATACTAATTTTCATAAGAAACTTATATGAATTGAGTGATTGCATAATAAATAGTAGATTTTACGCATACGAAATAATGCTGTGACATTAGCTGTTTGGGATTGAATTTGACGTATTTAATGTAGATTTTTCTATTTAAAAAGCATATTTTTCTCCGAAAAATCGAATTTTATATCTTCATCTTTGAATGCAATTTTATTAGAGGGAAAATCAAATCAAAAGTGGAAAATTATGGAGAAGAAGCAACTCACGTAAATGAGGAATCGCTGCTAATTATGGAGAGAGAATTGCTGGAATCATAGAAACAATTAATTGAATTTGAAATAAATGGAAGCAATCGGATGATATAGAAAGCGGGGCGCGGAAAAGGTATTTTGGGCAGCCAATAGAGACAAAATGGCGGAGGATGTGATTGAAACAAGAATCAGCGATGGTCACTGGGCGCGGGATGATTGCAAAAGCTGGGCAGCAAGCTAAGGAAATAAGACAAAAAAGGGCAGCGGATGATTTAGAAACCTTGGGCAGCGGAACGATGCTGAAAGAAAAGAAGAAGCATGGCAGCTGGGCAGCGGAAGAAGCTGATAGAGAAATTAGAAGGTGGCCATTGGGGCAGCGGAAATGTGATGAAAGGGCAGCCCTATAAAAGACAAACCAGAATGGAGAGGAGAGAAGGTACAGCAGAACAAGAACAAAGAAAAGGCAAAAATCAAGGAAAGAAAAAACCGAAAAATAAAGGAATCGGGAGAGAGAAAGGGAGATACACCTGGCAGGCAAAGGAGAGTCCATGAATGAGAATCAAAAGGAGATTCTTGCTGACAAGATGGAGAGATCTGGATCCAGAGGAGGAAGACGACATTCCGCTGTTTTTGCTTATTCTATTATTTGATTCTTTTTTTTTATGTTATGTTTTTATTTTTTTTTATGACGTAGAGTAGTTAAACAATTACTTGGTTAGGCCGATAGTATTCGTTACGGTATTGACTGATGATCCTTGGTTTGTTTTATGCCCAATTGTTATGAACAATTATTTGTGGTTCTCTTGTTTAAGTCAGAGCATCTCGATAGATAGGTTGACGAGTCATGTTTATATTGTATCGACAGAAGATATAACTTTTTAGCGCACGAATAATTAATCGGATTAATGTTTTTTATTAACAACGTAGTACATTCATTGATTGGCAATAAGAATAGAACATATCGAAAATTCAATCATTAGTCCTTCTTTCAAGGTAGAAAGAAATTATAATTTGAATTTACCTAGGCAATTCGAAAGAATTCTAGAAAATAGTTTTAATTCTTGCTGGTTTTTTAGATAATGATGCCAGAGCATTACAGAGCATTAGTAGCAGAATCATCGTAACGAAGAAAATCGATCCTAGCAATGCTTCCTTTTTGTTTTTTTATCTCTCCTTTAACTTGCTTTATTTTATTGCATGCTTTATCATATTTATTTCTAATATATCTAGAAATTTAATATTTTATAAGATTTTATAGGATAATTTAATTAACAATATCCTAGTGAGATCGATACTTGACTTTATCTATTACTCGTTAACGACACGTGCACTTGCGGTAAGTGTGTAAATCCTAAGACGCCTGCTGCTCTGTGCATTGGGTTGGGACAAATGACAAAACAAAAA
>JAJTVD010000268.1:0-11215 GCA_022432975.1 Begonia masoniana | reverse complement strand
TTCGGATCAAAGACGAAGGAGTTTATGAATTTGCGACAAATGGCTCTATGGAGATTTATAGCAAATTGAGGCTTTATAAGGTTTGCTCCACGATGGTTTGAGGAGATGAGGAAAAGATTCACCCAAATTTGTTCAAGGACTGAAGCCGATTTGTATATGGAAGTAAAGGACTGATGGAAATACATGATATATTATGGTGAAGTGACAGCTAGAGCTGGAAAGAGCGGCGATAATGACATATGCGCAGTGTGGTGAAACAGCAAAAGAGCTTCACTAAGGAGGCTCAGCCCCACCCACGTCAGAACAAAGGATCGCAAACGCACCAGACAGGGGACCACAACAACAAACAGCAAGCTATAAAGAGACCCTTCAATCCAAATGCATGACCAAGGGAAGGGAAGAGAAAACGAACCCTTAGCCCCTCTATGCTCCAATTGCCAGAAGAACACCAAGGCGAGTGCAAGCCTACACTCAGCCTGTTGCTACAGATGTGACAAGTCAGACATGTAGTCAGAGGACTGTCCCATGCCACCAGACCCCAATCGAGAAAGAATAGCACACAGGAGTGAGTCTTTGCTATGATGGAGGATGAAGATGTTCGTGCAGCATACGGTAAAAAGATCAATTATGATTGCGGGATCTGCGTACAACTTTGACAAGGGGGCCACCCACCATTTATAGAACCCTGCTTGTCTGTAAGATAAGTTTATGATACTACCAGCGTGATAGGCCATATAGTGTTTTTTTTTTTTTTTTTTGGCATGATTTCTGATGGCTACGCACGCAGCACTGCATGTAAGTAGCTACTGAGATTTCAATATCCATATGTGTCTGTATGGTGTAGGGGATCTGCTAGGTGACGTAGATCCAGGTGAGGACGACGTTCCTCCTCCTGATGTCGGGGCCGTTGATGGTGATGCTCATGGCGAGTGCGCATGGAGCAGTCGAGGCGCTTTTGACCCGTGGGGATCGTTGTGACGATTTTGGGGGATAATGTTAATATGAATGTATAGACATTTTAGGTTGCTTGGATTCTGGATATGGATTAGATAACATTTTGGTAATGTATGTAAAAAAGTTTTGTTGAAATGTTTAATGAATGTTTGAAAATGGTTGATTGCTGTAAGATTTGTATTGGTTATGCTCGGTTTTTAGAGTTACCCTGCAGTTGGACTTCACAAAGTCGCTGAGGGTCGGTGAGTGAAGTCAGAGTGTTATGAGGTAAAATGACGGAGAATGGGCAATAAGTGTTATGAGGAAAATGAGAGAAGAGGCAAAGAAGGGTGTGAAATTATGCTCTCTGGAATCGGATTCCAGAGAGCTTGATGAGTTTGTGTTGCTCTCTGGAATTTGAGATCCAGAGAGTAAGTGTGAAGGAAGCAAGAAGGAAGTGAAGAAGGAAGTGAAGGGTGGGTCTCGATGCAAGGTTGCAGCGACAGTCGCCAGTCGCTGCATGTTTGCAAGCAGACGGGGCGCTGCATGTTGCAGCGACAGTCGCTGCAACGCAGCGGAATGCAGCGTTGGCGTGCAATTTGAGCGCCGGTCGCTGCTACATTTCTGAGGGCAGAATCGATTCTGCCCTCCCTTCTTTTAATAGTTTTATTTAAGTTTTAATAAATGTTTTAGTGGTGTATTATTTATTAAAAGGTTTGTTTTAAATGTTTTTAAAGTTCAGTTTTAATTCCGATCAGTTGATTTCAACCGGTTGTAGGATTCCGTGATTAAAATTGTATTTAAAGCATAAAAAGGTAAAAAGTTAAATGAAAAAATTTGGACGGGTAAATAGGTACAGTATTAGGGGTGTTACAACTATGGTATCAGAGCCCCCGGGTTTTAAAATCGATTCTGTAGACTGCTCGACTGCACAGCCACTACACGGACATCCTCATCAACTGTAAGTCTGTTTACTGCTTTGTTTGATTTCAGTTTCTTAGGATTACTTGTTTTAAATTTTATAGGAGTCTTATAAATATGGTTCGAGGAAGGGATCCTAGAGCACGCGATGGATCGTCTTACGGAATTGTTAGATCGCCAGTCTCAGCATATGTGACCGGCCAGGCGCACCAAATTACAGACCTAGTGAATCGAGAGCAACAGCGAGAGAATCAGAGGGCACAAGAGCTGGTGGTCCCTAGTAATCAGGGTATGCAGAGGTTTCAAAGCCTTCGGCCTCCTGTGTTCGAGGGCCAATCATCGGA
Source organism: Begonia masoniana (assembly GCA_022432975.1). Taxonomy (NCBI): domain Eukaryota; kingdom Viridiplantae; phylum Streptophyta; class Magnoliopsida; order Cucurbitales; family Begoniaceae; genus Begonia; species Begonia masoniana. The sequence goes on along the minus strand of JAJTVD010000268.1, from coordinate 9,017 downwards.
TCCCCCCATAACGTGCCGAGGATGGAATCCGTGTTTGGAAGACCTGTCTAGATACTCCAGTTTGCCAACGGGAGCAGGGTCTCTTATTGCCACATTCCACTTAGCGTTGGACGCTCGTTCTGGTGGGACTCGATCAGTCGACTACAGAGTATCAGTTATGACTTGGGATCGATTCAAGTTCTTATTCTTCGACAAGTATTTCAGCCGCACAGTGAGAGTGGCAAGAGGAACGAGTTTACGCAGCTGAAGCAGACTGGTTCAGTTGCGGATTATATTCGGAGATTGAGGCCTTATCACGATTCGCACCTCGCCTTGTCAGCGATAATGAGGAGAAGGTGCACCACTTTATGGAGGGACTCCATCCGGAGATTCGGATGCACGTGGTAGTCTCAGGTATTATTGATGCGCCTATTCTGAGTTACGACAGAGCCTCTGGACATAGAGGCTGCCGGGCCCACTTGTGTTAGACCGAGGGAGCATCGAAGGGCTTCTTCCAAGAGATCCGTCCTCAGTCTCGGAATCAGGGATGGCAGCCTGGAGCACAGCCACACAAGCACACAGCTAGAGGTGCGAAGAGACCTCTTGAGGGAGGAAATGATCGGGGCAAGGGAAAAGCAGGTACAGGGGACTTCTCAGATGCCCTGGTGCCCCAGATTCCAGAAGAACATAGTGGCGAGTGCCGAGTTGGCACGAATAAGTGCTATAGATGCGGGGATATCGGCCACTTCGTCAGAGATTGCCTCAACAGACCCGAGTCAGTTGGGCGGAGATCAGAGGAAGGTTATACCCAGGGTTTTTGCGTGATCGGGCCTGGCGATGTTGATGATGAGGCTCAGCCTTCTACAATTGCAGGTATTATTTTAATTAACTGTACAGCGATAAACAGAGGATAGATAAAATATTTCGTTGACCTTTACTTTAGTCTCTTTTACGACCACCCGAATCCGCATTTCCCTAACAACGTTCCCACAGAACTTCTTCGTCAACAGTATCCAAACTGTATACGTTCTCGGGCACCTCGCAGGTCTTAATAAAATTCACAACTAAGATTCAAATCTCTAATTTCACAAACCATCTCTTCGAGATTACCCCGAGATCTCAACCTAATGAATACCAGTCTTTTGGAATCCTTTCTATCTTATCTCACTATAAGTCTACCTAAGTGGGCTTATCGCACATTCTGTTATTCCTATTCCATAGATCGTAAACACCACAATCCTGTTGCCATGTGAGACACCGATCTAGTCTTCCGACCTTAGCCCTTCAGTAGTCCAACAATCTTTTATTTGCAGATTTGTCGCTAAATAATCTACGTCCGTAATCTCAACCTCCTCAGACTCACCAACCATACTCCTTCTTTTTCCCCACAGAAAATTTCATAATAACATCTCATTATTCAAGTTAATCTTCTTAGTTCCCTTGTCCTCGAACACCAATGTTCCTACTTCCAGCCTAATGTTTGTGGTTCTTAACTTGAACTGTACCCACTATAGATTCGTCTAATTTTGTATCGCCATCCCTTTCTACTACGGTCTACTGTTGCCTTAAACTCTTAAGCACAACCACATTCTGTAGCGCTAGTCTCTAACCTTACAACGCCAAAGATTGACGCGTCTACTACTCTTAATCACCCTTAACTCACTAAGCTACCGGCTAGCAGGTTCTGTTGTAACTTCTCACAATGAAAGCTTTAGTCCGCAAGATCTACTTCACCTTTCTCTAACTCCTCTAGTTATTTCGAGTTCCGCCGACTATTCTACTTCGGTTGTCCTTCTATTGTCAGTCCCAACCATTCTACTGGAACATTTATTCTAAGTTCAATCCTTGAATTATATTTAATCTATATAAGTTAATGTAGAAATCGGTTGGTGCGTATCCTGATTGTGAACATGATCGGGGGAATTGCGTGAGGGTGAAGGGTTCAGGCCCAGACAATTTGATGGAATTGTGGGCATTCAATTTGACTGGCGTTGGAAATCTTAGGTATAGCTCTGACTTAAAGGGACAGCGGAAGAAAGACGTCGATAAAGAGTGAATTTTGAAGTTAGTATTATTGAGAGATTTAATCTGTGAGTGATTAAGTGAAAGTCGAAAGTTGGTACATGCGCCAAGTGTTAAGTAACACATATGTTGTCGGATTAAGTGATTGAGATTTGAGAATTTGGATTTGCTTAGTACGTGAGAGAGGACGTGTACGATCAAATTGAAAGTGGGGAATACGAAGTTAGGGCCAATGTTGGAGAATATAGTAGGGTTTTGGTTTAGAACCACGAAGAAGGACCGTAAGTGCAGACGATTAATCGAAGTAAACGTCACAAGACCAGAGATGTTAATATCAAGGACTATAGGTTATGGCAAATTTTGTGGACAAAATTCTAAATAAGGAGGGTGGAATGTAATATCCGGCTTGTACGGACTTTTGGATTATATATTATATTGATATTTTAATAACACGTGGCATTTTCGGTAAATATGTCAAATCAGGTCCGATTACGAAAAGAAAGCGTCATTACGATCCTAACGAGTAATGGGAATTTTAAGGAAATTATGGGAATTTTCGGAGATTAACCGCTATATTCCGAGTAATTACCTATATCGTAATATAATTGACGTTTTAGTAGAAATAGTAAATGGAGTCCAAATTGAGAACGGACAGTTTTAATAAAGCCCTAGCGATGAATATGAGCTATTGGCAAAAATATGGAATTTTCGAGAATCCGAATCGAAGGACGATTAACGAAACGAAGGACGAAACAAATAGATTTAAGTAAGTAGGGCAAAATGGTAATTTGCAAATCAATTTTATAAATTAACACAAATCTTCTTTTCCCTCATTCTTCTTCTTCTCCTCTGTCGCGTGAAGGAATTCCAGAGAGAGAGAGAGAGCTCCCCTGGCCTCCGCGATTCCGACTCCGTCCGACCTCCGTTTTTCTTTCCTCTCTTCCTCCGTTCTTCGTCATTTCTTCTCCTCTCGCTACCCTCGGTATGTATCTACAACCTTAAGGCTTTTATTTCGAAGTTTACGGCGTTTTAAATAATTAGGGTTTCGATTAAATCTCGTCAAAAACGCGAATTAGGGTTCGTAATTAATAGATTAGCCTTGATTAAGTATGTATTGAACGTATTTGACGTTATTGGACGAAGATAATTCAATTTGTGGAAAAGTATAAATTTAGGAATTTACGGGTTTTCGGAAATAACTCGTAATATGGATTTCCAGATTTATCGGGCGTTGTGTCGTTGTTTAAAAGCTTCGATTTGTTAAATTAAGGATTTTATTAGTTTGGACATTTAATCGTTTAAATTGGGTTTAACGACAAATATCGTGTTTTACCTCAGACACGCGACTCCAGTGGACGAAGCTTGAGATCCAGCGCACTCGAGGTAAGTTTTGTGACTTACTTTGGACCCAAAAGGTCGCCCATACTCCGTCGTGTTCTCGGGAAACTCGGAGGAACTGTTTGTTTTATGTTATTCTGGTTTGGGTAGTTAGGTTAGTTGTTTATAGGTTCTGCTTACTGCCAGAATGTAGTATGTTGTTTGTTTACTTTCCGCTGATATGAACTGTTGTTTTTACTTTCGTGAGATGAACTGTTCATGCATCACGGTTTTCGAAAGGAATGAAAATGAATCTGTAATCTGTAATTCTGCATCTGTAATCTGAATCTGTATCTGTAATCTGTAATTCTGTATCTGTAATCTGAATCTGTATCTGTAATCTGAATCTGTATCTGTAATCTGAATCTGTATCTGTAATCTGAATCTGTATCTGTAATCTGAATCTGTATCTGTAATCTGAATCTGTATCTGTAATCTGTAATTCTGTATCTGTAATCTGAATCTGTATCTGTAATCTGAATCTGTATCTGTAATCTGTAATTCTGTATCTGTAATCTGAATCTGTATCTGTAATCTGAATCTGTATCTGTAATCTGAATCTGTATCTGTAATCTGAATCTGTATCTGTAATCTGAATCTGTATCTGTAATCTGAATCTGTATCTGTATCTGTTTCTGTATCTGAAAGGAATGAAAATGAATCTGTAATCTGTAATTCTGCATCTGTAATCTGAATCTGTATCTGTAATCTGAATCTGTATCTGTATCTGTTTCTGTATCTGAAAGGAATGAAAATGAATCTGTAATCTGTAATTCTGCATCTGTAATCTGTAATTCTGTATCTGTAATCTGAATCTGTATCTGTATCTGTTTCTGTATCTGAAAGGAATGAAAATGAATCTGTAATCTGTAATTCTGCATCTGTAATCTGAATCTGTATCTGTAATCTGAATCTGTATCTGTAATCTGAATCTGTATCTGTAATCTGAATCTGTATCTGTAATCTGAATCTGTATCTGTAATCTGTAATTCTGTATCTGTAATCTGTAATTCTGTATCTGTAATCTGAATCTGTATCTGTAATCTGAATCTGTATCTGTAATCTGAATCTGTATCTGTAATCTGAATCTGTATCTGTAATCTGAATCTGTATCTGTATCTGTTTCTGTATCTGAAAGGAATGAAAATGAATCTGTAATCTGTAATTCTGTATCTGTAATCTGAATGGGACGTATATCTGAAATGAAATCTGTAACGTAATCTGAATGAATAAACGTAATCTGTCTGTTTCTGGTCATGCGAGATGGGGCTCAGGCACGGCTGTGCGTGTTGCAAGCGTGTACCCCCCCTCTCTAACCCCACGGGGTAGTCCAACCGCCGGACGGGCCCCCTTGGGTTAGTGGGTCGAGGTTTCGGTGACAATTCTGTCTGTCTGTGACGTAATGAATCTGTAATCTGTAATTCTGTATCTGTAATCTGAATGGGACGTATATCTGAAATGAAATCTGTAACGTAATCTGAATGAATAAACGTAATCTGTCTGTTTCTGGTCATGCGAGATGGGGCTCAGGCACGGCTGTGCGTGTTGCAAGCGTGTACCCCCCCTCTCTAACCCCACGGGGTAGTCCAACCGCCGGACGGGCCCCCTTGGGTTAGTGGGTCGAGGTTTCGGTGACAATTCTGTCTGTCTGTGACGTAATGAATCTGTAATCTGTAATTCTGTATCTGTAATCTGAATGGGACGTATATCTGAAATGAAATCTGTAACGTAATCTGAATGAATAAACGTAATCTGTCTGTTTCTGGTCATGCGAGATGGGGCTCAGGCACGGCTGTGCGTGTTGCAAGCGTGTACCCCCCCTCTCTAACCCCACGGGGTAGTCCAACCGCCGGACGGGCCCCCTTGGGTTAGTGGGTCGAGGTTTCGGTGACAATTCTGTCTGTCTGTGACGTAATGAATCTGTAATCTGTAATTCTGCATCTGTAATCTGAATCTGTATCTGTATCTGTTTCTGTATCTGAAAGGAATGAAAATGAATCTGTAATCTGTAATTCTGCATCTGTAATCTGAATCTGTATCTGTATCTGTTTCTGTATCTGAAAGGAATGAAAATGAATCTGTAATCTGTAATCTGTAATTCTGCATCTGTAATCTGAATCTGTATCTGTATCTGTTTCTGTATCTGAAAGGAATGAAAATGAATCTGTAATCTGAATCTGTATCTGTAATCTGTAATTCTGTATCTGTAATCTGAATCTGTATCTGTAATCTGAATCTGTATCTGTATCTGTTTCTGTATCTGAAAGGAATGAAAATGAATCTGTAATCTGTAATTCTGCATCTGTAATCTGAATCTGTATCTGTATCTGTTTCTGTATCTGAAAGGAATGAAAATGAATCTGTAATCTGTAATTCTGTATCTGTAATCTGAATCTGAGCATGATTTCTGAATGGCAACGCACGCATGCATCTGCATTTACGTAGCTTACTGAGATTTCAATATCTCATATGTGTCTGTATGGTGTAGGTGATCTGCTAGGTGACGTAGATCCAGGTGAGGGACGCGTTCCTCCTCCTGATCTCGTAGGCAGTTGAGGGATGAGCTCGTGGGAGTGCGCTGAGCAGTCGAGGCGCTTTTGACCGTGGGGATCGTCTGTGTACGTATTTGGGGGATTAATGTTAATTATGAATGTATAGACATTTTAGTTGCTTGGATCTGGATAGGGATTAGATAACATTTTGGTAAATGTATGAAAACGTTTTGTTTTGAACTGTTTAATGAATGTTGAAAATGTTTTGATTGACTTTAGATTTGGTATTGGTATGCTCGGTTTTTAGAGCTACCCATGCAGTTGGACTTCGCAAAGTCTGCTGCGGGTCGGTTGAGTTAAGTCATAAGTGTTATGAGGTAAAATGAGAGAATGGGCAAAGAAGGGGTGTGAAATTCTGCTCTCTGGAATCGGATTCCAGAGAGCTTGATGAGTTTGTGGTGCCTATGGAATTTGAGATTCCAGAGAGTAAGTGTGAAGGAAGCAAGAAGGAAGTGAAGAAGGAAGTGAAGGGTGGGTCGCTGCAAGGTTGCAGCGACAGTCGCCAGTCGCTGCATGTTGCAGCGACTGGCGCTGCATTTTGGCAGCGATCAGTCGCTGCAACATGCAGCGAATGCAGCGCTTGGGCGCTGCAATTTGCAGCGCCCGGTCGCTGCTACATTTCTGAGGGCAGAATCCGATCGGCCCCCCTTCTGTTATAGTTTTATTTTAAGTTTTAATAAATGTTTTAGTTTTAATTATTATTAAAAGGTTTTGTTTTAAATGTTTTTAAAGTTCAGTTTTAATTCCGACTTCAGTTCTGATTTAACTTCGGTTTAGATTCCGTATTAAATTTTATTTAAAGCATAAAAAGGTAAAAAGTATAAAATGAAAAATTTGTATGGGTAAATTATGTACAGTATTGGGTGTTTACACAAACCATAAATCAAAATAAACACTAAACTACAAATAAACTTGGCTAGAGTGTAGAGCTTACCTAGAGATTGATTTGTTGAAGAACTTGAAGGAAAAACGCCAAGAACGGAGGAAGTTGAATAACGATGAGGATTGGCGAGGGAAAGAGGGAAAGAAAATCGCCAAATGGGAGAGGTAATCGAGTAGGGAAGAGAAATGAGGGAGGAAGAGATAGAAAGCCCTTTCTTGGTTAAAATATTTACTTCTAAATTACTAATTGCCCTATTAATTTCGTAACTTAATCATTATTTCGTCTATCGGTTTAACTTTCCAAAATTCCTATTACTCCAAATTTTCTATTTAATTCTTAGGTTCCTTACGAAACTTTTCGTTCGGGGCCATTTTGGACTTTATTTATTATTTCTACTAGATTAAAACCTAAATACTTAAATAGTAAACCGAAACTGAGGCTCAAACCCCATAGTCTAAATTTCTCTGGGGCGTTACAATGGTCTGTAGAGCCCATGAAGTCGACTGCTATTATGATATTTCCATAGTCCTGTGGATTTAAGGACATTCATGTCATGCTCATGATTTACTTCGCAAGCACATGAAATGATTTATGACATGTTTTCCGCATGAACAAGAATGAGACTGAATATGAAACGATCCAACACATATTACGTGAGGGTTGTGGGTTGGTTGCTCATGCCACAGTCCAAAGAGGGACCAGGATACACAGTAAAGGGAATATATCAAAATCACGGTCCAACCGCCCTTTTAACGGCACAAACCTCCCTTAATAATCCAATGATGAAAACGATGAACAGAAACAGAAATGATAAGTCTCATGAACATGTTTTGTCTCAACTGTACATGCAATGAATACATTGTTTAGTTTTGCATCATTCTAAGCATTAGGCTTATAGTTTTAAACCTCATGGTGTAGGTGACGAGTTTTCAGGTGGGATCTCAAAGGTTAATGAAGATGTCCTGAGTTTGGGTTGCTGGAAGGTGTTCAGGGAGCCTTTGTGGCTTGGCTGGATGGCGAACAAGACCCCCCCGGTTAATGTTCTTATGATTTAGTGATGATTCCGATATGGGAATTTAGTAAGGATGAGATCTATTTTAAAACCATTGAGCTTTTTGAAATTGTCTGGTTTTACTACTGATTCTGGGGAATGAATTATAAGAATATGGCCAAGAGTTATTTAACTAATTCTTCCGCTTCACGTATCCTGAATGAGTCTATGATTTTTATTCGTTTAAAGTTTATGTCTAACCAAGTTTAAAATCTATGAGAGTCGGGGTACCTTTTTGTTGGGTGAATTGCTGGATGGATTTGATCAGGTTTTACTGCTGAGTGATAGGAGTCGGATGAGTTTAATCATCCGGCTGACGTCATGACAGATATCGTAATGATGAAGTGTAATCATTGAGTCTGTCTGGCTGACATCATCGAGATGTCGGTGTTTTACTCCTCGCCGGATGATGTAAGTAAAGTATTTATCATTCGTGTGTCACCGGATGATGTTCTTGTCGGAGAGGTAAGTGAAGGTCCGTGCAGTGCAGCCTGCCACCGATGAATGCCTTTGTGATGCGACATATCCGGCTGACGTCCATTGGTGGTAGTGAATGATTGTTGAACACTGGCGATGTAGGTGTTCTCTTTACCAGAGTTGATAGTAGTGTGTTTTTTTTCGCTTAGTGACCGGCGATGTAGGTGTTCTCATTATCGTAGGATTAATAATGTTTTTTTTTTCGGTTAGTGACGCGGGCGATGTTTGTAATTTGCCACGTGAAACGCCCGTGTCCGGCCGGCAGATTGTAATGTATTAGCTACTTGGCGATACCTAATGAATCACGTGTGAATGTCTTGAAACTAGTTAGATACTAAACGAAAATATAAAAAAAAGAGACCAAAGGAGTTAAGTGCGATATATGGTCCATTTAAAAGATTCATGATTTGGTCCGGCTCTACTACTGGGGTCGTTATTAACATAAGGGTCCAGTTTTCTTGGCCATAACTCATAGCGCAGGAAGGAGTGTTTTGTAGATCCTAGTCAAGATTCATGTAGTCATATTTGCCCAATCCTAAAAACTTGCAGTGAAGTAGCTGGATTTCCCTCTCGGTTGGCTGGCTATTATCGGAAGTTTATAGAGGGATTTTCGAAGATTACAGTTCCTCTTTCAACGCTTGACTCGAAAGAACCTAAAAGTTTGTATTGTCTGCTG
>JAJTVD010000266.1:0-10985 GCA_022432975.1 Begonia masoniana | reverse complement strand
TCGGATTTGCTGGTGTAGGCCTCGGTTTAATGAAGCTTTCGCGATAACAGTCGGATCTGATGATTTCGCGGCATAACGTGGAAACTGGAGAATTTACCTGCTACAATTCAGATTTCAGATGAAAAATCTTCAAATGAGCTGGTCGACGTTATACTAACGTAAAAACACTTTGCTGTTGGAGGGTGAACACCCCCACATGCCTAATCCTGGTTTGTCGTTCTCCTTATGCGGCAAAACCGTTTATGAACACTCTAAAATATTTTGCCGCATGAAGAACATGTAAATCGTGCTTCGGGGGCATTTCAGAGGATGAAGATCCCCATGCAACGTGGATCACTTGCACAGAGGATCCCTTTCCCCCTCTGAAATGTCCTCTCGTGCGGAAACGGTTTGCTGGCCTAGATTGGTCAAACTGTTGCACGAGGGGCATTTTAGAGGTTCATATCCCCGCGTGCACTGCGCAAAGGATCTTCATTTTTTTTTTTTTTTTTTTTTTTTTTTTTTTTTTTTTTTTTTTTTTAAGTAACGGTTGTGAGGTCTGATAGAGGGGTGAATCTTACGAAAAATTCAATGAAAGTGGACATGCTAAAGGTGTCATTTGCCAAAGTTGCTTGAACGTCGAGGTTATTTGTGCACGAGTATACAATGCCTGGTACGCCACAAAAATGATGTAGCTTGAAAGCGGAATCATACTCTTACGGAAATGTTCGAGTAATATGGTGAATAAAAAAGTAATGTTCCATTTATCTTGTAGAGGCACAGTTTCAAGACTGCTGCATATCTGTTGGAATAAGGTTCCTAGTAAGGCAGAGTTCTAAGACCCCTATGAACTGTGGCGGGAGAAGAAACTAGTTAAGACATCTACATGTTGGGGTTGTGCAGCCAGAAGTAAGGATACCAATCACATGAAAAGAAGCTCACTGCAAGAACCATTAGTGGTATTTCATCGGCTATTCGAAAAAGTCAAAAGGGTACATTTTTTTATTGCCCTAATATGTACGAGATAGTTGAGTCTGGAAATACTCGATTCATTGAGAATGGCCAGATCAGTTAGATGTGTTGAATTCACGAAAAGTGAATATTCAAGAGAATCGGGTGGAGAAGACTACACCTGAAGATTCTCATCAAATCATTGTTCTCTTGTTGGATCACAGTCTAACAACATACGGAAAACGAGGTAATATTCAAACCACAAGATAAGTGATCAAGTTCCATGGAGAGCATTTTTTTTTTAAGTGATATTCAAGTCAATAGTGACAATCACACGAATTGCGAAGCGTCTAAGGGACAAAAAGATCGGCAATTCCTAATTGTTATGGGAGTTATTCACTTGAAGATGAATGTGGACTTGAAGTACTGTAAGATAAGACACATTCAGGAAAGTCATGGAATGTCAAATTCTGAAAAGTGGTTGACGTGCCATGAAAGAAAAGTTGAAATCGAGAATGAACACAATAAAAGTCTGGGATTTGTTGAGTACCTGAAGGTTAAACGAATCGGTTGTAACTGGGGTTTACAAAACCAAAACGCGATTCAAAAGGTAACATCGAAAGATATAAGGCTAGACTTGTCGCAAAGGTTACACTCAGAAAAATGGTTCCGACTATAAGGAAACCTCTTCAGTTTCTAAGAAGGATTCTTTAAGAATTGTATGGCTCTGGTAGCTCAATTATGATAGAGCTTCACCAAATGAATGTTTAAAACCGCTTTTCTAAAGGGAAACTTAGGGAAAGAAGTGTATATGGATCAACCAGAAGGATTTCTATTATGGGGAATGAAAAAGTTATGTGCTGTAAATGAAGAAGTCAATATATGGACTAAAGCAAGCTTATAAACCATGGATATCAAGTTTAACCGATAACATTACGGCTAGGGGTTTATAGAGAAAAACTGTTGACGGGGTATTTTTTTCTTTTTTATTGTCTTTTTTTATCTATCATTTTTTGGGGTTTTTTTTTTTTTTTTTTTTTTTTTCTTGAAGGTCAATGGGACAGGTTAGTATATTAGTCCTATATGTGATGGCAGTATTCTTAATTTCTAAAATAAAGGAATGTGCATGATTTAAAACAGTTTCTTCTAGACAATTTTGAAATGAGAGATAGGTTGAGGCATCCTATGTAATTGGAATAGAAAATTCCGATAGACACCAAGAATACAGGATGGTTGTCTCAGAAAGGATTATATCGTCAAATTTTGAGAGATTCAGAATGGAAAAAAAAAAAAAATGCTCTGCTGGTTAGTTCCAATAAGAAGGGGACAAATTAGTCAAATGCAATGTCCGAAAAGTGATTTGGAAATCACGGAACTGGAAGTCTATTCCATAATCATCAGCTGGTGGGAGCTATAATGTATGCCTCAACATGTAACTCGCCCGACATAATTTTTGGCATAGGGATGTTGGGCCGATATCAACGGTAATCCCGGAATAATCACTGGAACGCTGCAAAGAAGTGCTTGATCCTTGCAGGACAAAGGATTACATGCTTATGTATGAAAGTCCAATAAACTTGGGTTATTGATACTTTGGATTCAGACTAGCCCGGATGTGTAGAACTCGAGGAATCTACATCGGTTATGTGTCCTATTAGCTGGAGGATCCGTGTCATAGACAAGTAGGCCAAGCAATCTTCGATCGCGACTTCTACTATGGAGGCCTAATTTGTGGCATCTTTGAGCCCCATGCATGCTGTGGTGCAGAACTTAACCTTGGTCTAAGTATAGTCCAGCGTAAGATAGACCGCTAGGTTTATTGTGATAATTCCCGCAATGTTATTCTTCTCAAGAACTGACAATAACTCGAAGGCAAAACACATGGAATTGGAGTATTTGGCATCAAAGAAGAATACAAAAACCAAAGGTGTCATGGACACATAAGTACAGTTTAATGATACGGATCAATTAACTAAAGTTGCCACCCAAGACTTTTAAAGAACCTGTTTGAAAGGATGGGTTAGTGGCAGTCCTTACTCATGTGATTATGATAGTACAACTTGATATGTACACACTTTTTGAATCATTATGGATTGTTTGTATGTTTTTGATGTTATTTGTCTATGGTGTAGACAATTATTTTAGTTTCAAATAACATGTGACTTTATGAATGTAGAAAAAAAGAAAAAAATGAAAGGTTATAGTGTGTTTCCTCAATTAAGTTATAATGATTTAATAAATATGTATACATTGAAAGACAGTGGTTGTCAAATAAGTTTGTCTGCCATGTTTCACTTTCCTCAATTCGTTATGAAAGGTGACTTGGTTAATTCACATTATTTACCTATTTATTAGTGCATTAAATTGTAGGATCCTGAGATCTCCTAGTAGGAGCCAAGTGGGAGATTGTAGATTATTTTAATATCTATTAGTGGTCATGTGACTTATAGTTATAGTGCTCCAGTTATAATTGTTGAGTTTAAAAGAATAATGTCAATTGGGTTAAGTCCTTCTCTTAACCTTATTAAATCTTAACATTTAGTTGAAGAGGTATGATTTCGCGGTATGAATGAAGAGCCATAAGTGAAATGGTAAGTAGGGATGGCCTTTTTGAATGTTGTCTTCTTCTTCTTGTAATTGTGAATCATAGTCAATTGCATACTATCAATCTTCTCTCTCATCTCTTATCATCGAGAGAAACTAAAGAGAAGGTTTAAAGAGATAAAAAAAACAAAGACTACTCCGCACATTGAAAAGAAAGGAATTTAAGCGATGACGGTTAGTAAAGTTTCTTGCAAAGTATTTTAATTATAAAGAGAGTGGTTGATTGACAACATATAATGGGATAAAGTTTTAAAATAGCATAGACAATTTATATATATTGCTTACACTATACACGGCATTGTCACTAGATTGTGCAAGACAAATCCCAAAATTTCTAAATGCTTATTTTTCAAATAATTTGGTTGTTATCCAAGATGAAGGGGGGCTTCGAGATGAGGTGATTTTGAATAATGTTTAACACTAAGGATACTGAAGATGCAGCTCAGACTTTATTCACGTTTAATCTTTTTTTTGTCATGTAAGATATATTCTTATATGTATTCTTAGATGCTTTTAATTTTACACATGATACAAGACATATATTATTTTTCATATCAACTTTATCTATTTTTCTTTGAAATTGTGGTTTTGAGATACACTAATATACAAATTACATATGAATTATACAAGATTAAAACTATGTTCAAAATATTCATGTTTACGAATAATATTCCCGAAACTTTCAAATTATAATTCCAATTGAATTTGATATCTAATGTGTTGTGTTACCAGCTAATATCATGGTACCTTTCCTAATTTCTTTAATTTGTATCACAGAATGTTAATGTGTTTAGTTTTTGGTTGAACTATTGGTAGTTTCGTTAATACGGCTGGTTACTTCTTCTTTTCTATTTTCGATATATTGTAAAACTGTTGATGGATTTGAATACAGAACTATCCTTTCCTCTTCTCTACTTCTTCCTTGCTCCTTTCCGCTCTTCGCCGTGCGGTCTTCTCTCCGTATCACAAGGTTTCTCATCCTCCTCCTTTAGCCAAACCCAGCAACATGGACATCGTCAGCTATGCGTCGACCCAGCTCCACGATCCCTTCCTCCCGCTCGTTTTCCCCTTTTCCTCTACCCCCTTTCCCTTCTGCATCAATACCAACTACCTAGTCTGGAAGGCCCATCTCCTCACCGGGTTATTGCTCACGGCATTGAAACCATTGTTGGATCTACTCTATTCTTGTCCTCCCCCAAAATTCCTGATTTTTCCCTGTCTTCTCAGCCAAATCCGACTACTTTACCGGCAAAGGTTAATCGCTGCGTTATGAGTTGAAAAGATTTTCTCATCAATCTACGAAGACTCATTCCCCAATAGTGTCTTTCACCGCTGGCAAGCCGAAATCTGAGCGCTCTCGCTCGATTTTTGCTTGTGCTCGGATCACGGATTTTGAGAAGCCCAACTTCTTCCTTGTCTAAGAAGGATATTTCCCGCACTACTATATCCCAACAAATCACTAAGTTTATGCATCCGCTGCTGAGATTGGCGAACCAAGGTCCGTCTCGCGACAGGATGATTTTTCTGAATGGTCCTGGCGTGATATAATCCCTTTGTTTGTCTATGTTAAAATTGGCCTGACCAAACCCCCCTAGAAGAGGTACAAGTTTTACTCTAAGCTTCGATTCAAGTGGAAAACCGAACTCTACTTTCTCTCTTCCATTGCGAACCAGCTTTCCGGCAAATCTGCCCATCTTCGGCGTTTGTCAGACTGGAATCACATTTTACTCAGCCGGTTTCCATTCTGACAGAATTCCCCTCTGTTCCCACCCCGCGGTGCCTGGCGCTATCCCCGGCCACAGTTTAGGCACAGTGGTAAATTTGCTAGAAGCCCGGTCCATCTGCGGTTTCTTGTTATCACTGCCTCAATGTCTCCTATTCGCCCGCCTGGCGACGCCCCCCCCATACCAAAACCAAAACCGATTTTTCTTTCGGCACCCCAAAACCCCTCACTACTTTAACCCGAACCCACCCGGTATCATTATCCACCTCCCTCTACGTATCCTCCATTCTTTCTTCCTTCATAAAAATTAATACAAAAAAAAAAAAAAATGCCCAACCCTGACCCTATACCCTCTCTCACTCCTTCAGCGGCCAAGCACCCCATCTCCTCCACCGCAATCTACTGCCACACCCAATTCCCTCCCTTAGCTTATGCCCTAAGTGTAACGACCCTGATTCGGTCTTACAACTAACTTTTCGTAAACTTGTAAAAATTCTTTGAAAATACTGTATATCCTTTAAAGGGCTCAACCGTGTAAACTCCCTTTTAAAACTTCGTCAAAAACGTGTGAACATTTCCTCAAAATTTTTTTTTTCATGGCACTGATCACTGCATATACTGGACTGTACATTGCGATTACTCACCCCTTGGCGGTGAACCATGCCCCTTCGCTGGTTTTTGGGCAAAGTTTGTCCCAGAGCGATCTTTCTTCTTGGGGCGATCGCATCGCCCCCATAAGGCGATCCATCACCTTCACCTGCTGGTGGGCGGCGGACTCTTCCTCAAAATATACCTCTGGCATTTTCATCTTCATAACCCTTCCAAACATAACATTTTTTCACCAAATTCAAACATTCTATTACTTCCAAAGTTAATCAAAACAATCTTTACATCCTCCACAAAATACATCGTTTACCTAAAAGCTCTATCCATAACTTGCTGTCAAAATATTCCATCCCTTTAAATCTATTCTTCGCTATCCACAACATTCTATGCTTCAAACATGTACACCATGAGTTTAACCAACTCACATGCTTCCCACAGTTCAAAATCGCCCTACAACACAAAGCTCCTATGGACGTGCTCCGCCACTGCCTCTCCATTAGAATGATGTGTACGTAGCCATCACAGTACGACGGGCACTTACTCATCAGGTTCATCTATGAGGCCTAACGCTCAGCAGTCTGCCATAAAATGCATGCTCGTAATTATGCACCTCGTAAACATGTCCATTTTCATTTTTTCTTTCTTGGTCTTTAAGTTATTGGGGAATCAATCACTCCATGGGGAGCCGACAACCTCTGCCCCACCCTAATTAGACTCCATTTGTTCTACTTCCAGCAGAAAAATGCAAACTAAGCCCCGTTGAAACTTTTTGTCCCTCCTCAAGCAGGGAATATGACCTCCTAAACCCCACATAACCACTACGTACTTTATTTTTCGATTCTTTCTAATCTTTCTTACATGAACTTATGCTTCAAATTATTTCTATGCTTTTTTGAAACGTATTGCATGGTGCGTGATGCATACTTAATACTCTTAACCTAACATGCAACTTTATATCCTAAAGTTATGCCACTTCTTTCTCATTCATAAACTCAAGCATTTAAACATATCATCCAGTCTGTCAACGCAATCATCAACATCATACTTAATACAGAACCATAGCTCATCTAGAACAAACGATCTCCATAACTACACTACATCTTCCACATTAAATCATATGTAACCTTAAATCCTAGCACCTTGTGATGTAGGCCCAACGCTACACACATGCCATATTACTTGTCCTCGAGTCCTTAGCCAATTTATCGTTACCTGCTCACCTCCTCCTAAACTTGCGAACCAAAGCAGTTAACCCTAAAGTTTAACACCATTCGTATTTTAGTTTTACCATGACCCCTAACCAGTCTAACTGTCCAACAATTCATTAATACAATTGTATAACGCAACATTCTTCTCAACTAACCTATTTAAGTGAATATACCCAATTTGAAGTCAAGTCCAAATATGCCCAAAGGAAAGGGTAAATATGTATGCCAATTCAGGGTAGCCTCGCAACCAATTACTTTGACCACTAAGTCCACTCCAAACATAATTTCTACCCTAGATTTGCCAACTTATGCATGAACATCTGCTTACCTCCAAAGTTTGGAGAGGAGAGAGGAACTTTCGGTTTTCCCTGTCGAACTGCTCACCCCGAGAGAGATAGAGAGAGAGAGAAGATGAGGTTTTCGTGCGGGTTAAACAGAGGGGAAAAATGGGGTTGGCGTATAAGAAAGAGCTTCTGGAGGAGAGATAGTCCTCAGAGATGGAGAAGGTAAAACGATAGAGCGAGAGGAGGGTAGTCGAAGGTGTTCAGCCAAGGGGAAGAACAACGTGGAGAAGGCAAATAACAGGGAGGTAGGATGGCTTCTTGAAGAAGCCATCGAGAGGAGGTTGTCCCCCTACATGGAGCATTTCCACCTACACCCTTTCTACCCCTAATTTGCCCTCTTTTTTATAACTCCATTAGCCTAGGCCTACTTCTCACTTCAATTTTACTTTAACTTTCCCAATTCAACTCACACTTCTATAATAAACATAGTTGTTGAATGGCACTATAAAATTCATAGGTGTACACGTGGATTTTGGACTCTGTTGAGACCACCTCTCACTCCACATGAAGATCTCCCACCCATCCAACCCCTTGCTCTGGTTCCGCAAGCTTAGCACTGGCGAAGGTAATCTCCACCTATCTAACTCACACTTGGTTTTGGTTCACTATTTTCTTCTCCCTCTTGCCCTTTAACTTTGCAATAGTTTGTCACACCTCTACATGTATCTCACATCTCATTGTTTCCCAAACTCTGCGAGACAATTCTGGGGGGGGGGGGGGGGCTTCATTGATTTCATCATAATTTTTTTATGTGTTAAGAATCGATATCCAAACAACATTCCTTCAAGGGTTCTCTTCATTGATGGCCTTTCCATTTTCCATCCGTTCGCCAGTTCGCGCATACCATACTCGGCTCCTTCTCAACCAGTCCCACCTCCTCTTTTTGCATCACCGGTTTATGCCATCCTTCTCTCCGGTTTTACAGCGCGCTTTACAGTCATCCAGCTATTTCTGTCAAAACTGATTTGGTCCCCTTTTTGTTTCTTGTAAGACTCATTGGTTACCTTTTAAAGTTTCTAGTTCTCATGCAAATTCTGCCGGTTGATATGTAAATATTGATGTTTAGGTCCTGTCACCGGTTCCCTTCCCCCTATTACTTGTGCACGATCCTTGTTCTTTTGTGGTGATTGCCCTCTTTTTACATGGTTTGTTTCCTCCTCTGAAATTAAAAAACAACGTTTACCCACACTACTTTATTTCATTTTCATAAATTTTTATTCTCACTCAATTTGGAGTGCATATCAAACTGTACCATCGATTGGGGAGGGGGATTCCAACACTCTCTACCATGTTTCAGTCCTTGGCATTCATCACCGTATCTCGTGTCCATACACTCCCATCCAAAACGACGAGTTGAACGAAAATCTCATGTAATGGAAACTCATTCTTGGTAGCTGTCCCTTTCATTCTTCTGGTCCACACCACTTTTGGCCTTATGCTTTGCTACAGCCGTGCATACATAAATTTACTTCTACTTCCTGTTTTAACCAACAAATCCCCATTTGAGTTCTGTTTGCTAAAATCCGATTATCAGTCCTTGCGTGTTTTTGGCTAGCCTCTGTTTTCCTTTTCCTCCGACCCTTTAGTAAACATAAGCTACAACCACCCTTGCTCTCTTCCCGGTGTCCTTTTTAGGAAATAGTTCTTACATACAGATATATCTGTTTGTGACCCTAACCCGCGTACAAAATTTACATCTCTCGACGTGTAGCCGTTGTGGACCGTACCCCCTTCTCATCATTCTCACTTTCCATACCCCTTTTCCTTTCCTCCTACCTCCTCGATTCATCCTCTTAATCTCTTCCTCTTCGGTCTTCACCTTCGCTCCAAATATTACCCAAATCAGTCCTCGGCTCTTCCTCCTCACTCCCTCTCCCATCCTTCCACCGTCCCCACCTATCACCAATTCCATTTAACCCCACCCTATGAGACTCGAGCAATGATGGATTTTTCGACCCAAAGCTTTTTTCTGCTGAGGTTTTCCTCTTGAACAAAAAACATGTTCTTTAGGCGTCCAAACATCCACATGATTAAAAAGCAAAAAGGGGTTTTACACTACTTTGTTCATTTTCAGAATTTATTCCACTCAATTTGGATTGCATTCTTCCGTTTTTCTTTTTAGGAATAGTTCTTAGCATACAGGTTATATCTGTTTGACCCTAACTCGTACAAATTTCATCTCTCGACATGTATCTTTGTGACCGTAGCTCACACCTTCTCATCTTCTCCCTTTCGTACCCCGTTTCTTTCCTCTTACCTCCTCGATCATCCTCTTAATCTCCTTCCGCGATATGTCTTCCCTTCTGCTCCCAATAGTACCCAAAATCAATCCTCGTCTCTTCCTTCCTCACCTCCCTCTCCCATCCTTCCACCGTCCCCACCTATACCCATTCAGTTACCCCACCCTATGAGACTCCCGAGCCAGGATGGTATTTTCCGACCCAAAGCTTTTTCGTGCTGAGGTTTCCTCTTGACGCCAAACATTTCTTTAGGCGTCCAAACAGCCACATTGATTAAAAGAAAGTTTACACTACTTTTGTTCTTTTCAGTAATTTATTCTCACGTCAATTTGGATGCATTCAACACTGTACATCTGATTGGGGGGGGGGGGTTCCAATCACTCGCTACCATGTTTCAGTCTCTTGGCATGTATCACCGTATCTCGTGTCCATACACTCCCAATCAAAACTGTCGAGTTGAACGTAAAAATCGTCATCTGTGAATCATCTGCAATACTCTTTCATTCCTTTGTCCACAACACTTTTGGCCTTTGTTTTTTGCTACAGCCGGCATATCATAAATTTACTTCCTACTCCTGTTTTACAAAACAAATCCCATTGGAGTGTCTGTTTGCTAAAATACCAGATTATCAGTCTTAACGTGTTTTTGGCTCCTCTGTTTTCTTTTTCTCCAACCCTTTAATCAACATGACATGACCCTATCACTCTCTGTCCGTGTCTCTTCTTAGGAATAGTTTTCTTAGCCTAAAGGTTATATCTGTTTGACCCTAACCGTAAAAACTTTACTCTCTCGACATGTTCCTTTGTTGTGATGCCTCCGAATGGACATGTAGAAGAAGGCATCCCCCAGTGCTCTGCTTAATCCGAGTGGCCTTAGACGGGAGGGTGACGTGCTGGGGTTAAAACTTTACGGATCCCGTTGGGACTTGGCTGGAGGGTTCGTCATAGAAATGGGGTCGTCAAAATCTCACCGCTTGGTGAAGTATGTGGAAATGAAATTATGAAAATCCCTCCAAATAGTACGACGCATATTTGAGCACATTGGCACGGATCCCATCAGACTCCGAAGTTAAAGTACGTCGGCGAGAGTAGTACCTTTGGGTGACCGACCGAGAAGTCCGCGCCAAACAAAGCGTGAGGGGAGGATATTGGATTACGGCCCAATCCCCAGAGTGGACAATATCTTGCTGGGAAAAGAGGTCGTTACAAGGGTATCATAGTGTCCCCAACCGACAATGTGCCAACGAGGACATTGGGCCCCCGCGGAGGTGATTTGATGACCCGAATTGACACTTTATAGAAGACCCACCAGTGCTCCGCGAATCCCAAG
>JAJTVD010000265.1:0-10924 GCA_022432975.1 Begonia masoniana | reverse complement strand
TAGACGGTTCTCGTACATATCAGACAGAGCTTCATCAAACTACAGTAGTCTTCTCCTTCGCAACGTTGTGAGGCAACGCTTTGGCTTCAGACGTTCATCGGCGACTCCCAAAAAAACCTTTCTATCAAAGAGGATTCATTCACGTCTTAATCTCTCGGCTTCGGCACTAGAGGGGAAGATGAAGTCTTTCCCGTACAAGTAATCCCGATTTGCAATTTTCCATAATGCGAAAATCTGTCCCATGAATTTTTTCAATACTAGGTCCTGGGTTATCTACTGCCATTGTTTATAAAAACAATGCCCAACAAAGATATTCCAGATCCAATTATTCGACCCCAATAATTAAATTAATCTCCACAATACAGTAAATCTGCCAAATAAATGTTTTCGAACCCAAATTATCCTGAAACCAAAATAAAATACTGCACCCAAAAAGCAGATATTTCCCAGATTAATTATTCAACATCAATAATTAATCTCCACGATATCAGTAAATCGCCACAACTCCATCAGATCTATCCCAGAAATTTTCCCAAAAAATTATATTTGTAGAAAATTTTCAATCAACCGAAATCTTCCACTAGAATCTCTAAATAAAAATAAATTCTGCAAAATGAAAATGTTTACAAAAAACCAGAAAGCGGGGTAAGGTGGCGGAACGCGGGGGGTCCTGATTTATCTCCGGCCGACAGACGGCGGGTATTGGCTGATCTCCTCAGCGCTTCTCTCTGTCGAAAGGACTGGCGCGGGCAATGAGACGGGAGCAACTAGCAGGTGAGTTCTTGACGGAGCTTCTGAAACGGAGACAGGTCGGCGGCGGCGAGGACAGTTTTCCCCGCGGCGGCTGGGCGCGTCAGCGATGCAAGAAAAGAACGCAGGCACGAAACGAAAAAGGGGAAGACGTCTAAGCATTAAATCATCCCAATGCCGGGTCAAGCGTTTTAAGCTTCTTCCATCCGCTTGGCGGTTCAAGACTAAATCAGATGTTGTTCTCCGCCAGAATTCAAAAAACCGCGAAGCTACAGGGGACGTCGTTTTTCACAAGCTTTAATTCAGAACAATTTAGGGCGACGACGACTTACAATAAAATCGGCAAACGGATACCTGAACTGTAGAAAGTGCTCCAGCGGTAACACTTAAACTTCCTATTATTGGATAAGGAGCATTGAAGCCAAGCGATGAAGAAGAGTATTTAAGTCGAGCTTAGAGCACGAAGGAACAACTTTTGCAAATTTGAATACTGAGCATAAGCTGCGGAAAGTGATTAATACTCTGTATGTTCTTACAAATCTCTAACTAAACTTGGAGATTCAATTACCGTGAGAGTGTAGTATGTATTTAACTTTACAAACTCAAATCATTTTAAAGGGGTGGAAATGACGGCCGTGAAGTCAATCAGATCTGTAAAGGCAGTTGATCGGGGGAACACGGAATCCCGATCTGTGTATTCTAGTGAAGGAGAAGGGTACGGATCTTCAGGGGTGCAGCCTTGGGACGCGTGGACGTAGTAAGTTTGGCCGAACCACGTAAAATAAGGGTGTGAATCTATCTTCTCTCTCTCTTTACTTTATTTGTTTGTTGCTGTAGCATTTAAACCAAAAACACAGGGAGAAAAAAAAAAATTAAGAGATTATCAAATTAAGTATTAAAAAGTCTAATTCACCCCCCCTCTTAGACAATACCGATCTACAATTGGTATCAGAGAAAGGTTTAAATTGTATAAGTAGTTTATCTAGTAAACACATTGTGATATCTAAAATGGCATTCAACACACACTCCACACAAATGGAAGGTCAGTCTACCACCAGACCTCCATTCTTCGATGGTAATGATTATGTGTATTGGAAATCTAGAATGAGAATTATGTTCAGGCTATGGACTATGACATATGGAACAATATAGAAAATGGTCCTTACCTAGCTTTAAAAACGAGAAAATGGTATTAGGATTCCCAAAGCTTTGGCACAGGAAAAAGAAAATGATACAGATAAGAAGAAACCTGAGCATGAATGCCAAGGCAATAAACACCTTGTACTGTGCTTTAAATAGAGATGATTCCACATAGAGTACAAGGCTGTGAGAGTGACTAAAAGAGATCTGGCATCTATTAGAAGTCACACACGAGGGCACAAACCAGGTGAAAGAGAGTAAATGAGCATGTTAGTTCATGAATATGAACTGTTTTCCATAGAAAAAGGAGAAACCATTAGTTCTATGTTTACTCGATTTACTAACATCATCAAGGTCTTAAAGCTCTTGGTAAGATTACTCAGGTGAAGAACAGGTAAGGAAACTTCTGAGATGCCTACCTAGAGCATGGCCAACCAAAAGTGACTGCCATTCAGGAGCAAAGGATCTCAAAACCTTAAAGCTGGAAGGACCTCATTGGATCTCTCATGACACATGAGATCACAATGAGGTCGAATGAAAAGGAAGATCTCAAGGAGAAAGAGATCAGCAGGAAAAAGGACATGCTTTAAAAGTCATCCATCAAACAAGATGTGTCTGAAGAAGAAGAAGAAGATGATGATGATGAGGATATAGCCCTCATTACAAGGAGGTTCAGTAAATTCCTCCAAAGAAAAAGGATGCACGGAGGAGATTTCAAAGGGGAGAAAAATTCTCGCAAGGAGGAAGAAAATACCTGTTTGGCTATGGAAAGCCTGGTCATATGAAAGCAGAACTGTCCACATCACAAGCAAAGAAGGAGTCAAGAAATTCAGAAAAAGGCAATGAAGGCCACCTGGGACGATAGTGAAAGTGATACCTCCTCGGTAAGATGAAGAGGTTGCTAATCTATGCTTATATGGACAAGATTTTGCGGGATGAGGTGGATGCTCTCCCGGGAAAAACCAGTGGTATCTCGACAGCGGATGCTCGAGACATATGACGGGAGACTCAACTAAATTTGCTGCTGTCAGCAAAACACAAGGAAGTGTTACCTTGGTGGAAACCAAAAAGGTAAATCGTTGGGATTGGCAACATAGGTAACCCTAATCAACCCTATTATTGAAAATGTCTTATTAGTTGATGGGTTGACACAATCTGCTTAGTATAAGTCAATTATGTGACAAAGGTTATGAGGGTGATATTCAAATCAAATCATGCATAATTAAGGATAGCTCATCTAGTTCTATACTGTTTTAAAGGAATATAGAAAAGAAAATATTATATTATTGATTTAGATAATATTGAACTTTCTGATGAAAAATGTTTTGCTGTGAATTCTGTTATGACTGCTGGACTTGGCATAGAAGGTTAGGACACGTAGGAATGATACCTTAGCTAGATCACTAGGGAAATTTAATTAGGGGAATCCCTAAGATATCCGTTGAAAAGGATAGAGGTCTATGAGCTGTCAAATGGGCAAGCAGATCAAAAGTATCTTTTGCTTCTAAAATTCTATTTCTACTTCTAAGCCTCCAACGCCTTCACATGGACCTTTCGGTCCTCCAATATAGCCAGCCTAGGGTGGCAAATTCTATGCTTTTGTCATTGTTGACGACTTCTCTAGATTCACTGGGTTCATTTTCTGAGGTCAAAGGATGCAACCTTTGATACTTTCTCCAGCTTTAGGAAAAGAGTTCAAAATGAAAAGGAGCTCTCCATTGTTGCTATTCGTAGTGATCATGGTGGAGAATTTGAAAATGAAAGATTCGAAACTCTTGTGTCTCAAACATGGAATTGAGCCAATTTCTCTTCCCTAGAACCCCTCAGCAAAATGGTGTTGTTGAGAGGAAAATAGATCTCTCCAAGAGCTTGCTAGGACTATGCTCAATGAGAATTCGCTCCCTAAGTATTTTGGGCTGAAGCTGTAGCAACAGCCTGTTATGGCTTAATCGGGTCTCCATAAGACCTATTCTAGAGAAAACTCCATATGAGCTCTGGAGTGGAAAAACTCCTTCTGTCAAGTATTGTAGAGTTTTTGGTAGTAAGTTGCTTCATTCTAATACTAAGATAACTTAGGAAAATTCGATTCCAAATCTGATATTGGAATTTTCTTGGTTATTCTCTGTCCAGTAAAGCTTATAGAGTATTCAATAGGAGAACTCTAGTTGTAGAGGAATCTGTCCATGTTAACTTTGATGAGTCTCCTCAACCCACAATCAATGTGGAGTGAGGATGATTCTTTGGATAATCAACTAGATTCCCTTTCTTTAAAAAAGCCTAGTGATCCTGCTCAAGTAGAAAAATCTCTAGAACCTTCTCTAGATATTATTCCTGTCAAGGATGAAAATCCGACTCTCCCTAGAGATTGAAAATATTGTCAGAAACCATCCAATAGATGAGTCTTAGGTGATCCTTCATTAGGAGTAAAGACTAGATGCCTCTCTAGGAATCTCTGTGCCAATGGGCATTTATCTCTCAATAGAGTCTAAGAAGTTTGAAGAGGCCGAGAATGATGAGTATTGGATGTTAGCTATGCAAGAAGAGCTAAATCAATTTGAAAGGAGCAATGTATAGGAACTTGTTCCACGGCCTAAGGATCATCAATTATTGGAACAAAATGGGTTTATAAGAATAAATTGGATGAAAATGGTGGTAGTTGTAAGAACAAAGCTAGACTTAGTTGCTAAGGGATACTCTCAGGAAGAGGGTATTGATTTTGAGGAATCTTTTGCCCCTGTAGCTCGACTGGGAATCAATTAGAATGCTTTTAGCTTTTGCCTGCTACAAGAACTTCACACTCTTTCAAATGGATGTAAAGAGTGCATTCTTAAATGGTTACATAAATGAAGAAGTTTTTGTTGAGCAACCCTTAGGTTTTGAAGCCTTTGATAAACCCGACCATGTCTACAAACTTAGGAAAGCTCTCTATGGTCTTAAGCAGGCTCCTAGAGCTTGGTATGATAGATTGAAGAATTTCCTTGAGGAAAGGAATTTCAAAAAGGGGAATTCTGATTCAACTCTATTTACCATGCAAAGGGATGCAGACATCTTGTTAGTTCAAATCTATGTCGATGACATTATTTTTGGATCAACAAATGTCAGTTTGTGCAATGAGTTTTCCTCCCTCATGCAAAGTGAATTTGAAATGAGTATGATGGGGGAGTTAAAGTTTTTCTTAGGATTTCAGATTAGTCAATCTTCTGATGGAATTTTCTTCTGTCAAGAAAAGTATATTAAGGAACTCCTTAAGAAGTTTGGGTTAGACTCTGTTAAACCCTCTAAAACTCCCATGAGTACCACTACTAAATTGGACAAGGATGAAAATGGTATAAGTGTGGATATCAAGAAATATCGTGGTATGATTGGTTCTCTGTTGTATCTGATGTCGTAGGCCAGATATACTCTTTATTGTTTGTCTGTGTGCTAGGTTTCAAGCTGCTCCCAAGGAATCCCACTTAAATACTGTCAAGAGAATTTTTAAATATCTAAGTGGGACTCAAGATTTAGGATTATGGTATCCGAAGGGTACCTCCTTTGATCTAATTGGATATTCTGATTCTGACTATGCTGGTAGTTTAATTGATAGAAAAAGCACTAGTGGCACTTGTCAATTCTAGGTGAATCTTTCGTATCTTGGTATTCTAAGAAGCAGAATTCTGTTGCATTGTCAACTGCTGAGAGTGAATATATTGCTGCAGGCAGTTGTTGTGCACAAATGCTTTGGATGAAACAGACTTTGGAAGATTACAATCTGTTTTATGATAGTATCCTATTCGGTGTGATAACACCAGTGCAATTAATATTTCCAAGAATCCAATTCAGCACTCTAGAACAAAACACATAGATGTCAGATATCACTTTATTAGAGATCATGTTCAAAGGGGTGATATTTCTTTAGAGTTTGTTAATTCTGTAGATCAATTGGCAGATATTTTTACAAAACCTTTGGATGAGAAAACCTTTTGCATATTAGGAATAAGATTAGGTCTTCTCAAGTATGAGAAAAGTTAAGTTTTCTTCTATTTTTGTCGTTAATATAACACATCCTCCGGTCCTTTTACTATTCACCGGAAGATGTAGATCATTCACAGACCGGATGATATATTTTCTAATCTGCCGACACGTGTCATCAATCGGACAATATCAGTATTACACGTGTGATTTCATCATGTCGGGCGTGGTTCTCTCTCGTTTAACCTAACTACTTCGGTTTCCTCTCCGAAACGCTTCATCTTTCGCGCCCTTTCTGTAAACCCTCGTACGTCAACCCTTTCTCTCTAGGTCATCTTCGCAAAATTTCTCCAATGGAACAAGATCGTGAACATGATCATCTCGCTTCTTCGTCTCGAGGTGATGCGGGACCACCGCTAAAGAAAGCCAAACCCAATCCTCGTCCGGCACGGGTGCTCCCTCGGGCAATAGTTGGCCGTCACTCTACTTCCTAAATGAGGATGCTGAAATCAGGTATCACGGGGATTTTAAGGATAAGCAGTTAGTCCGTGCGTGGTATGGTCCCGACGATTATATCTTAACATTATACCACCCTTGACGATATGGATTAATAGGGCTGTTTGAGGTTGAGTCGTTCTTTTTTCCCTCGGCCAGTAATGTGTTAATGCTCATCTCAACAGGCGATCCCCGGACCTTTCTCTCATTTCAAGCTATGTGTATGGAAAAAACATTGAACTCACTTCCCAATCATCAATGAGCTTTTGGGCTATCCCCATTTGGATAAACACCCCAAAATTTATTCCATAGGGCAAGAAATTCCATGTCTAAGACTTCTTGATGGCCAACAATTCTTAAAAGAAATTGCTCTTGATCGCACAATATTCCCAAGCCTTTAAAGAGCAAACATTTAACAATTAGAGCTCGACTCGTCTCCATCAAATGATCTGCTACAATGTTCTTCCTAAGGGTGGTCATTATGATGACCTTAGCTAGATGAGCTTGGTATTCTTTATGCCATCTAGATGAAGAACCTGTTGAACATCTGTACATTATTTGAGACAATGATCAGAGCGTTTCTTCAAGCCCATCTACCTCTTTCCCTAACCTTTTTCCGATTAGATCTTTCCGCAGTATAAGGTTGAATTTCCTGATGATGAGGATCCCACCTGTCTGAAAACAACCCCTATTACTTCCAAGCACTTGACCAGGATGGAATTAAGCGAAATCGTCAAGGGACTTTTGTTTTGGATCAGTCCAAGAGAGGACTGCTAAGGTCAAAGCTGCCAGAAAAGGCAAAAAGGACGTGAGTTTGGATGAAGAATCATCTGTTCAAGAAGGTGGTGGTGATTCTGAGATCCCTTGCCTTAATAGTTCCCCTCCTAGTTCCCGGGTCACTCGGCCTAAACGTCCTCCACCAGTGTCCATCCGCCGTGCCCCTCGCCAACGCCTACCAACCTGCTTCATTAACTTCGCGCATCCCTTGACTATTCTGCTCCTTCTGCCCTACTTCCTTCTCCTACTTCCCCTCACCTTCTCTCCTACTCTGCTTTGCTCAACCTGCTCTTCCCTCCATCTCTCCGTGTTTTCGAGTCACTTTCTTACTATCAAAAACATGCCTCAGTTTCAATACACTTACCCACTCTGTCGCACTGCCTCAATTGTCATCCTCTGCCTGCAGCCAATATGGAACTGCCTCAGGCACGTTGTTCAAAGGGGGAAACGAAAACTTATTCCTGGCATCGGAGTCTAATCCGGATGATAAGAGAGACTGCCCATGCCCCTATATCTCCTTTTTTTTTCCCTCTGCCCCTCATACCATCGTTTTGGTTCCTTCCTTGCATCCTCCGTCCAACCACTGTATCCACCTCCGCCAACCCGTTTGCCACCACAAAAACATATCAGAGACTCTTCGTTATGACTTAGATCAGTTCAATCGAATCAGTCCTGCAGTGACAGTCCTCGGTACAGCCTTTAGCTCCCTTCCCACTCATATTGAAAACTTCTATTGATAGTAAGCTTAGCCCACTGCATTGGACCTTGGCGCACGATGGATGAGAAGACAAAACACTCAACTGAGTTGTGTGCATTAGCTAAACTGGGTCAAACCATGACTCTAAACCCTACACTTTGACTCGACCCTCCAGTCTCTTTCCCTCTCAACTTGCAGCTCTTCACCTCCCGGAATCTCCACCGCTCCTCAGCAATTCCTCTGAGCCGTGTGATGCAGATTTTCTCCCTCCCGTTTTTTTTTCCGGCCTGAGGTTTTTTGCGATTCCTCAGTGATGCCTGTGATTTACAGGAGTCTGAACTGTCATTCTCTAACCCCTGTCTCCTTTCTGTACCGAGCCATCCTTCGAGCCCTCCAGTCCAATGGATACATCTCCTATTTTCTTCCTGGTATTGCCTCCTCGTCTGTTTGGCTCATCCAATCGAGTCTTCCCAATCAGGATCTAATGTCTTATGCTCCAGACCATCTCCCATTGCTAATACCTGTACGGATTGGTGATCTATCAGAACCTCTACCCTTACTTGCTTCACATCAAGCTCTAGTGATTCCTTTTTTCAATCCCCCCTCACATTGCCTTCTTGGGTTTTCCATTGACCTTTTGGAAGACATGTTTTAGATTCCTGTCATAGGAATAATCTTGTTTTTTATTATCTATAATCCATTTTTTTGTTGAACGCCATACTTCGCTTTATTTCTCTCTGTTTATGTTTTTGTAATTCATGGGGAAAATTATTGATGAGGTATATGCATGCGTGTAATACTTATGCTATGATTTTTGTATATGCATATTTTTTTGGCACTGCTTGATATGAAAACTCTAGGATGCTCTATTCCTGTTGTTTCTGGTATATTGCATCTGCTAACAAATGGGTGACTGAGAATTATGCGGGAGTTATACTTAATCAAATTTTGATAGTTGTCATCATCAAACGGGGAGATTGTTGACTAAATGATGTTTAAGTCTAAATTGGTTTTGGATGTGTTTTATATGATTAGCTTTGTAGTTGAATTAGTTTATTGAATAAAATTATAAATATGCATATGATTTTAAATTGGTTGGAAATCCTTAGGGGTATTTTATATTTTAAGAATTCATTATTAATTTACAGGGCTAAAATGTGTTACACACAATAATCTTCCACCGGTCACAAAACGACAAAGCGGAGTCGTATACCAGAATCAGTCCACCGTCACGTAACGACCAAGGCGGATGATTAACCCAGCTTACTCTCCGGCCACCTACACACAAAGGTCGATGAGTAAACCAATTACTCTTCCGCCACTAAACACAAAGGCGGATTGAAGAAATTAAGAGATCCCCCTCACTAACGACAAGACGGATGGCTAACCACGTGAAGTCCTAACGCTCGCTAAACGGACAAGGCGGAATATGACTTCCACGAACTCCTCTTCCGGATCACTAAAAACGACAAAGCGTAAGACGTCTAATTTCATCATCCGTTCCGGGTTCCAGCGTTTCACAACTTCCCTCATCCGATGGCGGTTCAAGACTAACTCACTTGGCTTCCGCCATAATTCAAATTAGCCGCGTAACCCCTCCTCTCAGTGCGTCGGTTTCGCCATAACTCAAACATTATGCGACAAGATTTGCAACACAAAACGGCAACGGCTACACTAACTGGACGAAAGCTCTCCAACGGTAACTATCCTTCGATTATTGGATAGTATCATGGAAGCCAAGCCGATTGAAGACAGAGTAGTTAAGGTCCGGCTTAAGATCACAAAGGAACAACTTTTGCAAATTTACATACTGAGCCCTAAGCTGCGAAAGTGATAATACTCGTATTGTCTCTACTCTCTCATCCTAACCTTTGATATTCAATTAACACCGTGAGATGGAGTCTGACTTAAATTTACAAACATCAAATCATTTAAGGCAGGATTGACGCCCTGAAGTTCAACTCAGATCGATAAAGGCAGTTGATCGGAGCCCGGAATCCCCGATCTGGTATTCTCGTGCGGAAAGGTAAGGACTTCAAGGGGTGAGCCTTGGAGCGTGGACGTAGGCAGTTGGCCGAACCACGTAAAAAGTAACTGTGTTGGAATCTCTCTCTCTCTCTCTTTACTTTATTTGTTGTCTGGCTGTTACATTTAACCAAACCACTGAAATTTATAAGATTCTCAATCAGTTTTAAAAAGTCTAATTCACCCCCCCTCTAACATACCGATCCTACAGACTCCTGCTGAAATGTTAATCAATTGTAACTTCTTGAGGTGGCACCACTCTCCCCCTCCTCCGCAAAATGACCCGCATGTTTTTTGGAAATCAACTAGTTCAAATGTCTGGTGGGATGATGATTTCAAAATAACCTTGATCATTTCTCATCAAGTTTCCTTTACTATATCTTTGACGAGATTTTTTGTACTTTGAATTCATGGGGTTATGCATGTTGTTGTTATTTAAATGACTCATATTTTGCGACTCCTATTAGCAATCTTCTAGACTAGGAGTTTTGTTGGCAGTTAGCCAAAACCCGTTAATAAATTGTTTTGTCTCTCTCTCTTAACTCTTTGATTATTGGCTCTTAAATTTTATTACATATATATTTTCTCAAATTATTAAGATAATAATAACATTTAACGCTTGCAAATCAATTACTTGTTAGTCACAGAAAAAGCTTAGTACCTAATCGATTCTTGAAGGCGTCATCTCCCTTATCCTGCCAGGGCATAGTTTTGTGTCTGCTCAATGAATTCTTTGTTTTTTTTGGTGGGGGGTTACTTCCTTCTCCACAACCATTTATTTGGGAAGGTTTTGAAGTCCCCTTCGAGACTTCGTCGTTTGTTGCTTGGCAATACTTTAGGGTTGCATGGTTGTTTGCTCCCCCCATCCAATTGGTTCGTTAGGAATAATTTCGTATCGTTCCGGATTTATCTTCTTTTATTCTATTTATCGTTTTGTCTACATTAAACCTCTCTGGTTAGCGTATAGATCAGTGATTTCACTATTCCGTTTTATTGTTTACCCCATTCTCGTTGAATATGTTCTTTTTTTTTTTTTTTTTCTGAATGGCTTTATTCTAATCCTTGCGGTTTTATTGAATTTTTGAGGAT
>JAJTVD010000263.1:0-11000 GCA_022432975.1 Begonia masoniana | reverse complement strand
ATACATGGGCTCTTAAATGTCGGACTTAGCAAGTATCATACCAGAACAGTCGACTCTGACTCTACCAAACGTCTCATTAAACAAAACTATCAACATCCATAAATCATCAAGTACGAAAAAATCTTTAAGGTAACAAGAACAAAATCAGACAACTGAAACTAACTAATATCCTGTGATGTAAGGCCCTATTGGCCGGAAGTCTTAATACATTCAATTACCGGTTCCGTAGCAATACTCGAGCACTTCATTTAGGATTCTTACCTAAAAACATTTCACATACAGTATTAAATTAAAAATCCTAAAGTTCTAACCAAAAGGCATCCTAGGAACTAATCAATTTCAAAACCTAATAAACTAGTCACGATACGAATTGACACTAATATTTACGCTAAGAAGAATCCGACGTACAGCCACGGGTCTTAGTAGGGAAAATAGGTTCTAAAGAAGCCAAAGTGACTACATAGAGAGTCATACTAGGGTGTGGTGCGGGGCGGAGACTGAAAATTCGGTCACCGAAGGAGCTGTAGTTCGCGAGGGAAGAGAGCGCTCTGGGGACAGAGAGAAATAGCCGAGAGGAAGGCGTCGGCTGCCGTGACGGTTAAATGGCGGGTTTAAGGTTTCCATTTCTATTTATACTGATCCATCCCATCCTAATTCAACCTGCACACAATCTAGTTTAATCAAATTGTAATAATATGTCTTGACTTTAAATTTAAAATTAAAAAATGCACAGGGAGCCTTCCTGTGTGAAAACGGTGAAGAAAAAGAGGAATTCCATGTTTTAAATATAATTGTAACGACCACGTTTCCTAGCAAGTATTGTCCCGCTCTGGGGATTGGGTCGTAGCACAATATCCCTCCCCTCACGGCTTTGTTTGGCGAGAACTTCCCTGAGGTCCCCAACATGGGTGCTCTCCGCCGTGCGCTCTTTTAAAACTTCGGAGTTCTGTATGAGATCCGTTGTCAATTGTGCTCCAAAACGCGTCTTACTATAATTGGGAGATCTCTTTATCATATTTTTCAATTTCCACATACTTTCCCCAAGCGATATGGATTGTGACGACCCCTTTTTATGACCGTCACCTTCCGTTCGCGCCGCGCGGACTAACCGCATCCGGTTCCAGTTCGGGCCCATCGTACCCTACGCGCACATTTGGGTCATCACAATCACCCCCCCTTGGGGGTCAACGTCCAGTTGACCACATTTCCGTTGGGTACATGCCTGATACCATTTATAATGACACCGTTTCCAGCAAGATATTGTCCAGCTCTGGTGATGGGCCGTAGCAACATATCCTCCTCTCATGGCTTTGTTTGGCGAGAACTTCCCGGAAGTCACCCAACTTGGGATGCTCTCTGCCAATCACTTTTAACTTCGGAGTCTTATATGATCCGTTTGTCATTGTGCTCCAAAACGACGCGTCTGACTTATTGGAGGGTCTCTTTACAATAGGTTTCATTTCCACATACTTTCTCAAGCGATGTGGGATTGTGACGACCCCTTTTTTAACGACCGTCACCCTTCCGGTTCGCCACACTCCAAAAAAAAAAAAAAAGCGGAAGTATCGCCATCCCGTGTTCCGGTTTTTCGTGCAGCCGTCGTACCCATACGTGCACATCTGGGTCTCACAATAATTGACTTCAAAATGACTATCATGCCCCTAGTACTTATTTTCTATTTGTTCTGTCCTTTTTTCTTATTTAGCTAACGGTTTTTCGGTTTCTCCAAATTTCCTTATTTTCGCCAATAAGTCCAACTTATTACTAGGGTTTCCATTAAAACTGTCTGTTCGCAAAACGGACCTCGTTTACTATTTTTTACTAAAACGTCCTTTAATTTACGAGAAAACGTAATTCCTCGTAAAATTGCGTCACAACTATAAAATTTCAAAAACTGTTCTAACAAAAATCCATATGAATATTAGGATCGGAGTTAATCACTTTCTTTTTTCGCAAAATGGACTTGATTTGACATAATTCAAAATATCATTCATATGCGAAAAATTGAAACCCTTAGAAAACCGGTGTTACACCGCCACACCCCCGAAAGCGTCGCTCCACCAACCACCTATTCGTCGGCCCGAGGCACCACTCTTCATCTGGAGATCCAGTACCTACCACGGTAGTTCAACTATGAGCCTAGATCTCAATAAGAACATACAATGCTGATGCATATGCTATGGCATGAACTTTTGAAATACTGAACAGTCGTTCAAGTGTCAGAGGGTATAAGTGGGGCTTATAGGGACTGGCTCAACACAACAGTGTTTTCGTACAAAAACAGTGAGTTTTCTCCAAAATAGTATTACCCTAAAATTTCAACAAAACTTGTACAACAACCCAGTATTTTTGGTCGTGTATTTTTTTCCCCCAAATCATTATTTGGATTAATTTTGATATTAATATAACTGAAATTTAAAGTGGAAAGTCAACTTGTGGAACCCAAAACAAAGACTCTTGGTTGGATAATTGAAAGGTAAATTGAATTATTAAGGTTGGTGGGGAGAAATCAAATGATATTGACACTTGCAAACTTGTGGACGAAGACAAGCCATTGTTTCCATTTTCTTTCTTCACTCCTACTGCAGACTTTTCCCTCTCTGCTTTCTCTCATTTCCCTCTCTGCGTTCTCTCTTTGGTGAAGAAACCAACGCAAGGAGTTTCTTCCTCTCCTGATTTCCTCCTGCGTTTCGGTCCTAAGTTTCGTTAACCCAGTGCTCGGTAGCGTTCACTTCTGTTTCATTTCGGCCACAGGTAAAGTCATATCCGTAGGTTTGGGCCCTTAGGCCCTACATACGGATACTCTGGTTTTTCTCTACCGGTAGTTTCGGTATAGACGTGAGTTAGTTTCTGATTTATCTGTTTCTCTTTACTACTGCGTTGTATTTTTCTGGTAACTGCTGTTTCAAGTTAAGCACTGTGAAGGTTCATGCCATCCTTTTAGCTATGTTAATGCGGGCTGCTCGCCAGCCGCCTGCTCGCCCGCTACAGTACGGCCAGCTGGCTCGCTCGCTACTGTAGCGCCGGCGCCTGGCTCGGTCCCCCTTAGGCGGCCGACTGGCCTAAAATTTTGGTCGCGGCTCGCCAGGAAATCGGGCCAAACTAGCGGGCTAACGGCCGTCTTGTAGCCCGCGAGCCACCCACCCCCCAGCTCGCCACTTCCCCCTTCCCATTCCCCCCCAGCCCTGCCTCACCCACACCCGATCGCGACGAATGGAGAGAGACCGTCGCCGTTCTGTTCTGCCAGATGGTCTAACCCTCGCGCCGCTTCCTCCTGAGAGACATTCTTCTTCCGCTCACAGAGCGCTGCGACCTCAGACAGAGTCTCTCCCACCATCCACTCTTCGCCGTCTGCTTTCCCCTCCGCCGTGAAGAAGAGTCGTCGACAGATCCAGCTATCGTTCGTCCGGTTCTCAGTCTTCAACCATTGAACCCACAAGAACGCGTTATACTCGGCGCCTCGCCATCGCACTCGCCAATCGCCTTCGCCAATCGCCAATCGCCTTCGCGGGCTTGTCGCCTTTTGGTTTTTCTTCAGACTTTCGAAACAGAATTGATCAGCCAGCCTACCCGTTTATTTTCCTATACGTGATGTAATGATAATTGATATTTACTTATTTAGGTAAAATTTAGTGCAAAAATCCTTTAAACTTACAAAATTAAGTTTAAAAAAATATTTTTTATTTTAGGCTTATGTTTCTCGTTAAATTATTCACAACTAAACATCACTACCGATGATAGCAACAAAAATAAAAATAAAAATACGAACTTTCGACTTATTTCAAAATAAACATACAATCACCTAATAAATAAAATTCAAATATTACTATTTATAAATGGAACTTCAATAACTAAACTACGGGTCTAATGACACTTAATTAGATTACCAAAAAATTAGTGACCCGTCCACATCTTTTTCAAGTATTGAAATCGTATAAAAATGATTTTTCTAGAATTGTACAAAATCACATGTGAATCTACTCTATAATGCAAATCTTACTTACAAGTTTGCTATATAGGTGAATTTTGAGGAAAAGGGATATACTCTAATGCATCAAAAATCTATTTTTCCTAGACTTTTTCTAGAACATGCGAAATTATGTATTAGTATATATATTTTCATTGAAATAAATTTTTTTTACGTTTTTTCTTCGAATTTGGTGTGCATTTGTTTGATTTTGATTGCTGAGATTTGTTTGGAAATACCAAAACAATTGTGAGCGAAGTTTTATAACTTTCATACCACTGTTCGATGAAATTTTAGATTTTAAGTTTTCAAAATTGTATATTTTCTTTAAGATTTTGTGATTTGAACTTCTTTCTGTACACAATTACTGTTGTTAACTTATTTTTTTTTTTTGTGTATTAGTATTTTTATTTGATGTAATTTCTGGATCGTTAAGCTCTGCTCTTACCCTCGTTGGGCCGCTCGGCTCGGCTTGCGTTAGGCCTCGTGTCTCGCAAGCCGCTTCGTGTGGGAAATTTTTTTGATCAGCTCGTTAGGCTCGGCTCGTTCGGCTTCGTCAGGCCTTTTGTTCTTTAGGCTCGCTGTTTGGCTCGCAGGCTTCGGTGAGCCGACTTTCTCGGCTCGCTCGGCTCGGCTCGACTCGCTCGTTAACATCGCTATACCGTTTTCCTGAAAGTTCATGCAAAACAATGTTTTCTGTACACGTTTTGAAGTTAAGAAAGATAAAACGGAAATCTGATGTATGTTTGGTGAGGTGGCGGGGATGGCCATCCTGTTTTTAATCCATCCCGGGATTCGTCCTAACAAAAATTGTCCTTGCCAAGGACCCTCTGTTTTTATCCTCCCTGGGAATCTGAAAACTACTGGAATGTGCCTGTAGTGCCCTACTTTTTTGCAGTTTCCCCTATAAGCCCCCCTATAAACCCTTTGCCACTGCCCACGTAATGTTTTTGTACTGTCACTGTATTTCGAAAACTGCAATGCATAGCATTTTGCATCACTGCATATCTATTATGTTCTTACTGACTTTTGTCTCATATATGAACTCTCTGATGTAGGTACTGAACTCGAAAATGAGGCTTCGTGTCTCAGTCTAGTATGTGGCTGGTGGATCGAGCTCATGGGGGTGTGGTTGCTGCGCCAGACAAATTATGACCCGTATTAGTTTCTGTATGCATATCTGTAAAGTCTTCTGGAAGTTCTGGTTGTGTTGTAAATTCTGTAAAAACTCTTCTTTTGGTAGTTCTTTCTGCATGCTGCATGTTAGTTTTCTGTACTAATTCAAGGTTTTCCTTTTAGAACATGTACAAGTTCTGATGTCTCAGCTTTAGAAACACTGAAGTTGACCAGTTGAACTCATTCCTGGAAGTTCTGAAATGTTTTAACTTATTTTCCTGTTTTAAAGGTGCATGGATGGTCCGAATTCTAGAGCTTCCTGCAGTCTGTCTTTCTTAAATCTCTCAGTTGAATCTATCCTCTGCAAAAGTGTGTTTCAAAATCTTGTTTTGAATCGGGTTTTGAAGGGTTGAAACCCGTTGCCTTCTGTTTTGTGCCTCCATGCCCGTATTTCTTTCTGTAAAGTGGTCAAACTCTGCCCCTTTTAGACTATCTCATTCCGAGCCACGTCACTGCTGTTTTAAAGTGTATACCCCCGTGCCATCAACACCTCACCGCCTAGTTCAATTATCTCTCCTATACGTCTTCTCTCATCCGTTTGTCTGTTGTCTTATCTCCGCTTGACGTCACCATCTTCCCTCCGTCTGACCATCATCACCTCATCCGATTCATCTGCTTCTTCATCTCCGGTTGACTTCATCCATCTTCCGGCTGACGTCATCACCTCATCTGCATTCTTCTACTGTCTGTATCCTCCGCCTGACTATCACCCATCTTCCGCTGACGTCACACCCACCCTCTTTCAGCCCAGCTTTAAATTGTCTGCTGTTTACCTCCGTTTATTCCCTTTTCTTTCTGTTGTCCTGCTTAATTCTGTTTCCTCATTTTAGTCCCTCCATTCCTGTAATCTCAGCTCTGAGTTACTTCCCTTTTCTCTTTCTCTGTGTTCTAAATTTTGTAATATGGCTCATCGTAAAAATCCATCCCTTTCTGTCAATTTTTTGTTTAGGGTTTTGCATTGATAGTCACGTCTTCTGGTTTTATTTCTTTTCTTCTGTGAAGTCCTAATCTCAGTTGGTTTCATCGTTGTCATGCTTTGGTAACGTTTTTCCGCCTTTTGTTCCCAGTAAAGCTGTCTGTTCAAAAAATTTAAGTCACCGTTATCACCATTTCTCTCACCGGAGTGACGGCCTGGGATCTCGGACTCCGATCGGGTTGCCGGTTCGGGCTGTCACAGTTATGGTATCAAAGCGGGATAAGGTTTTAAAAACGATCTTGTGAAGTCTGACCTTGCGCAACCCGCCACCGTGAGACGCTACACATGCTAAGTGTTTAAATTCCCTGTCAAAAGTTCTAGTTTATTAATAGTATTCTTTTTTTTTTTTTGTTTTTTTATGTTATAGGGTTTATTAGAAAGGTGAGAGGACGTAAGGAAGAGTCAAGTGAAAGCTCTCGTGCCAATGACCCCCCTCCACCCCCCCCCCCCCCCCTCCGACTAACCGAACTGGTGGGTGCTACAGTCCGCATGGTGAACGCATGATGGCCCGAGAAGATGATAGAACCATATAACCCAGGATAACAATCGTGATAATGCGCCCCGCGAGACAACAGTGGAGACCGATTCCGCGATCCAGCCGCTGCATTTTGATGGATGTCTAATGACCGACCGTGCTAAAACTTGGTTCAAGCTTGGAGAAGAGTTCGTTATGCAGAAGTAGAAGACAGAACAAGAAGGTTATTTACGCGCGTTCTATCTCACCGAAAGTGTGGATTTTGGTGGGACCACAGTCCAGTCCATACGTGGCATAAGCTGGGAAGGATTCACGAAAATCTTCTACGAGAAGTACTTGACGGGGGGTGAGGAAGGGAAAGTTAGTGATTCTCTCGGCTACGGACAGTATGGGTCAGTGGCTGAATAGGTTCCAAAAAATTTGAGTCATTATCCGATATGAAAACAACCTGGTGGCCACCGAGAGACCAGGTACACCAGTTAATTCAAGGGCTAAAGAGATCTTCTACGAGGAACAACAACCGGAGGTTTGCCGAGGAACCGTACACAAGAGTGGTGGCCAAGACTATCAGTTGGAGGCCTTAGAAATAAAGGTCCCAGAGACAAAGAGATTCACCAAGAGGGATTATTCGAGTGTTCCTCAACAGCAACAACAACAACAAAGAGGTCAGAATTTCAACCTCAACAGCACAAAACAGGGGCATTAAAGGCCCAATGAAGGCCATCCCTATCAAGACAAAGGAAGAGACCAATGGGGGTCTTCACTCTTTCAGGTATGCCCGCGAGTAGCTAGAAGCCTCACAAAGGAGAATGCAAGCTTAATACCGCAATGTTCCGAGTGGCCAAGGCGGCAATCTTTGTTCGGGATTGCAAAATGCCCTGACACAGAAAGGTCAAGCCGTGCTGAGGAGTGTTTGCAATGATGGAAGATGGTTGATGATGCTGATTGCACACGGAATAAAACGGTACAAATTCTAATATGTGATTACATGCTTATACCTTGTGGGACACGGGGGCCACCATTCGTTATGGCATAGACTTCGTAGTTAGACAGAAGGTTAATTGGACGTCGTCGGACTAGCCTACGCATTATGCTACCGTTCCGGAGGAGTTTATGCACTCCCGAGCAGGTGGTACGGGTGGTGATATAGGACAGTAGGAAACCAGAAGTGTACGCCGACTTATCGTCAGCGGTATGAAAGGTACGATGTCATTGTCTGGGGATGGACGGGTTGAGAACATCATGCCAACCATCAAACTGTAGGTCCGGGCTAGTGTTATTTAAACCACAAATGAAGTGGAATTCTCTTATCAGGCAGTACCGAAGAAATACCGTGGCCTGTTATATCTTCCCTGACGCTCAACGGTAGAGGTCAGGATGCATGGATTTCTGACAACGTAGGGGATGTCAAAGGCCAAAGGAGGTGGACTTCAAAATATTCCGGTAGTCCGAGGACTTCAGACGTTTCTTAGATGAACCACAGGGGATTGCCACCGGGATAGCGAATTGAGTTTGAAATTGATATTATCCAGGTGAACCAGTTATAAAACGACATCCGTACGTATGGAACCAATTGAGCTGAAGGAATGAAGGCTCAGCTGAAAGAGTTGGGTGGACAGGTTTTGTGCGCACCGTTTCTCTCCGGGGGAGTTGCTCCCGTCTTTATTTGTCAAGAAGAAGGATGGCGTCCGCTACGGATGTGTATTGACACGGTGAGCTGAACAAGTTGACGATCAAGAAAAGTAACCGTTGCCGAGAAGCGATGATTAATTTGACCAAAGTGACAAGTGCTGGGCTCGGGTATTTTTAAGATTGACTTGAGCTCCGGTTATTACCAGTTGAAGGTCAGAGCTTATGATATCCAAAGAGCATCAGACTCGATACGGGCATTGACGAGTTCTGGTGATGTCGTTGGTTAACTTAATGCTCGGCCAGCATTTAGGACCGATGAACCAGAATATTACAGCAATATCTGTGTCCCGACCCTAATACGTACCCAATTTTCGATCTGTTTTTTTTCTTAGCTCTATACTTTAAAGCAAAAC
Source organism: Begonia masoniana (assembly GCA_022432975.1). Taxonomy (NCBI): domain Eukaryota; kingdom Viridiplantae; phylum Streptophyta; class Magnoliopsida; order Cucurbitales; family Begoniaceae; genus Begonia; species Begonia masoniana. Next base: position 2,361 of record JAJTVD010000263.1, on the reverse strand, counting down.
CTCTAAGCGGAAAACTAAACCGAAATCGAAACCAGAATCGAAATCGGAATTGAATCTAACTTTTAAAACAAATTAAATAAACTTAAAACAATTTAATTAAAAATTAAAATTAATTATTTTAAAAACCATTAAAGAAAAAAACCCCAGTGGCGAAATCGAATTTCACCCCAATACGGAAAGGCGATTATCACCCATAATGGGGCGAATATTCCCCTTAGGCCGATTGCACAGGCGACTCATCGCTCACATTTGTGGCGACTGGTCGTCACACCCCTGTAAATTTACAGGTAGTGGCGCCCATCTGGCGACCAGATCGCCCCCTAGAACGAATGGGGCGCCAACGTAATCCTCTACCCCCCCTTCTCCTTTTTCTTTCCTTCTTCTTCCCTCTTTCTCACTTTCTCTTCTTAATCTTCTCTATCCTTACACTCCTTCACTATTTCACTAACAAATCATCAAACAACACACCACCCCGAAATAACAACTCAAAACTCAATTAAGAATATACGCTTTCTCTTAAAACTTCGCGGGATATTTTAAAAAAATCGAACCTTCCTACACCAAACATTTTCAAAATGACATTTACAACAACGTTTAACTACGAAAAGTCACCTATCGACTACCAGAACCAAATATCCTAAAATGTCTATACAATTCACCATCAGCCCAAAACATCCCAAAAACCCTCAAACCTACATCTTCCCCACGGGTCAGTTAAGCGTCGACTGCCCAGCACACCACCGCAACCATCCTTCGTCACTGAACTCATGTCTCAGGAGAGAATCTCGCCTCACCTGTTCCTCGTATCAACTACACTATACAACACACTATGAGAGAAACCATAAGGCTCGTAAATCCAAATGCTATCTATGTTATCTATGCTATGCTATGCTAGCACGGTAGTGGTCCACCGAAGATCCTATCCCCCTAACCGAGAGAGCTTCATCCAGCGGGCGGACTACTTCTTTCCGCAGAGGAGGGGGGGTGCACGCTTTAACAACTCGTACAGCCGTGCCCTGAGCCCCACTCGCGTGACCTTCAACTGTATGCCTTGCGGCCTATAAACTTTATGCCTGACGGCCTGTAAACTGTAATGTCTTACGGCTTTTTCTTTGCATTATCTTAAATATCGTATGGACAATTTTTTTCATCTTTTCTTTAAAACAGGATGCATAACAGTTTATATCAGAAAGTAACACCACATTGTACCTATCAAGACTATAATACATAACCTATAACCTATAAAACACTAAAACTGTCTACCCAACCAGAGCAATAAACATACGCATCTCCAAAACTCCTCGAGACCGACCACGACGTCTGGTGTAGCCGAATCGACCAGACGAAGATCCCTGAGAACTTACCTCGTTACCAAAGCATCTCACGCTCCGCCACGAGCGTTGTTGTCTGAGGGGGCAAACATAATATCGACGTTCAAACGAGTTTAACTATCGATCCGCCTAAAAATTACAAAAACCTTACTACGAACTTCTAAAGTTCTAATCAATCATTGAGCTATTACTCGACCAGCAATTTACGCTCGCAACTAAAATTCCTAAATTATTATTTTCCCTAAAATCTCGAAATTTCACACATTCTAACATTTGTTTTTTTCACATCAATTAGATTAGTCCATAACGTCGCATATGTCAATATAATATTCATTCAGCCAACTATAATTTCGAATCCTAAATCGCGTTTTTTAATCGAAACCTTAAACGAACCCTAATTGCTTTAACTCTAACGAAACTTGGAATTTAACGCTCTAAAACTATAGAATCACTGCCTATAGCGTTGATTGGAGGAGAAACGTGAAGAAAATGGAACGTTGAGGACGACCGAGGTGGAAAGGGCTAAGGCGTCGACAGCGAGGAGAGGAAACTCTCTTGTGTTTCGGAATTGCCAGAGAAGAAGAAGAATGAGGGAGAGAAAGAGATTTTGTTTTTAATATATTTGGTTGGAAAAATTACCATTTTGCCCTTAGTACATATTTTTATATTTGTTTCGATCTTTCGTTTCGTAATCGGCTAACTGTTAGGATTCTCAAAATTTTCTTATTTCACCATTATAAATACAACTTATTATTAGGGCCTAATAAAACTATCCGTTCGTACAAAACGTACCCTCGTTTACTATTGTTAACTAAAATTCCTTTGTATTACGAAGCAACTTAATTACTAAATATCGCGTCATAATCCAAAAATTCTCGTAAATCGTTAAAATTCCAATTAATAATTAGTATCTAAGGCAACTTTTTTTTTTTGTAAAACGAGTTTGATTGACATATTTATAAAAATGCCAATTTATTATAATATAAAATTTCGTACAGGCCGGATATAACACTCTGGATAATTTGTGATC
>JAJTVD010000260.1:0-10989 GCA_022432975.1 Begonia masoniana | reverse complement strand
GTTTCAAATGTCGTGCTAGACTTCTCACAATACCGATGGTCTTTTTAGTTCGTTGCTAATACTTCGCTTGGCTCCTGCACGAAACTGTTCAACAGTCACTCATTTACAAACTTGTTGACTGATAGCTTCTCAGATTCTCAGTTCGTTCCCCCTTATTTGTCAAGAGAAGGATTCAAAAAAACTTATTTTCATTAAGGTTTACTCCTCCTAGATCATGAACACTAAATGTTCTACTTCCTTACCGGAGGTAAGCCCTACGTTGCGGTTCTTACTAAACCGTACACACTAATAAACCTGCTCTAAACGCGTCGATATCCTTCCTGATAGTCACTCATTTCCAGAACTGTTCCAAGCGATGTGGGGATTGTGACAACCCCTTTTTTACGAACCGGTCACCTTCGGTTACACCCGCGCTGAACATTACGCTATTCGGGTGCGTTTGTGCAGCATGTACCATACTTTCAAATACGAGCATCGAATATCATCGTACCCATACGTGAACATCCGGGAAGTTCTCGCCAAACAAAGCGTGAGGGGGGGATATTGGGTGCACGGCCCAATCCCAGAGCAGACAATATCTTGCTGGGATAAGGGATCATTACAAATGGTATCAGAGCTGTACCCCAACACGAAAATGTGGCCCAACGAGGAACGTTGGGCCCCCGAGGGTTTTTGCTATTAAGGGACTTCAGCCACCCCTTAATGTGACAAGAGGATGTATTACGGGGATAATTGATCCCACTCCCACGGGAATCAAGGGATCTGATCAGTAAACAACGATGTGCACTGGATAGAAAGAGAAACGCATATTCAGGATTTAATTTCCATATATGTCATTAATTGCTTTACTTTAGCTAGCAGTGAGGCTATAATGTTTTGTGATGTAATGTTCGGATACCCAGGTGATTCCCTGAGTTTACTTACAATAGATTGGTTGAGGCCGCACGTTCTCTGTCTCGAACTGTATAATCTGATAGGCCGATTAACTAATTCTGTTGGTGTGAAAGTTTTAGTTGACACAGTGTTGTCGAATTTAGTATATGAGGTGTTTTCATGGACAGTAAGTGTAGTTTCACATAGTTTTGCTATATTTCTAGATTTTTCCTTTTAATAGTATCTTTTGGATTACTGTTGGCCCTCACAATGATTTTATAATTGTATGGTTTGAAATGTTTTTGAATGTTTCATGAATGAGTAAATTCTTTTCTTTATTAGAGTCGTGTTTGTATACCAAGGAGTAGATTAGATGTGTTTCTGTTTTCTATCGTTAGATGGAGTCTATCGGCAAGATTGAGTGTTGTCCGTGTTTGTCTATCGGAAGATGCTTCAGTGAGCATCGATGATATAAACGAAATATTCGTTTTGTGATTCGTATATTACTGTTTATCGGAATATGTTTGTTGTTTTCCCTATCATAGAGAAGTCTATCGTATATGTCGTTTATAGTGATTGTGTCCTATCGGAAGATAAAGTAGAGGAGTTTGTCATTAGTGATCGCGTAATGCAGCTACCTCAAGTCGAAGGTGTAGGTTTTAAAGCGATCGGATGAGTCTCAGTAACCATCGGCATATGCTGCTGAAATCGTCGTTAGGTGTAGGAGGATCTTGTCCTTTAGTCACCGGTGGATGTGAACAAAGTCGATCGGATAAAAGTGAAATCATCTTGCCTGACGTCATCAGAAGATGTAGAGTGTATTTTGTCGTTTAGAGTCACTGGGAGATACATCTACGTAGATTGTCCTTTGTTATTTCATTTTGGCTGACGTCATCAGCAAACCTTCTATGTTTCGTTTTCTCTTCTGTTGACTTTATAATCGCAGCATCCGTTTTGACTCTGTGACAACTCAAGTATTTCAATTAAATTCGAGATTTCCTATTGGCTGTACTTCTTAATATTTCGGCAACGATTATGTTCAACCTTGTTTTATGCTTTGTCTAAGTTCTATTTTTGCTTAAATGATCCCCTGCAAGTTTAAAAAAAAAAATCGCATTGAAAATTTTTAGTCATGTACGGGCATTGTGCGACGAACGGTTCAGATAATATGGGGCTTTCACAGCTGTGCGTATCAGAGACATGTCAGTTAAACGTCTCAAAAGATTACTCATCAGTGCTCAAGCGTCGCATGGAAGTACTCCAACAACTGTAAGTGTTAGTTTCGCCTCAGTAATTAGATATTTGAGAACACAGGTAACCTTGTCAGGAAGTCAGTGTAATGTTCAGACGACCAGGAAAGAACTAGGATATGGGAAATGCCAAACTTGAGGCGTGAGGAGGAACCTGGTTATTAGACAACTAACAGACTTGGTACGTCAACAAATAGATTAGTGCGTCCGCAGTCCCGATCAGTTGGGGGTGTGCTGAACCGAGAGGTTACAGGGAGTGCCAACTCAGGTATATAGCAATGCGCATTCAGGAGACGATTCGAAGATTTACGAGACCCACATTTAATTGGAAGTCATCCAATTCGATTGTCGCTGAGGGAGTGGGCTTAGGAAAATTGAGAGTATGTTCAGGTGTGCCATGTTGGTGATAGGCAGACACAAGTCACGTTGGCCACCGTTCATTTTGCCGGTGATGACCAACTTTGGTGGGAGACAATCCGAGACCACCACGATGTGCTCAGCGATGTCTTGGTCGCAGTTAAAGGACACGTTCTATGAGAAAATTTTATAGCACAGTTCCAGGCAGCAAAAGAAAGGTAGAGTTTTTGAACTGAAGAGCAAAAAGGTCGTGGCAGAAACCTTCTACAATTCGAGTCTCTGTCAGTTCGTGGACACCTTGTTCACCGAAATGAGCATAAGGTGTTTCCAATCATTAATGCACTGAAAAACAAGAAAATGTAAGCGGGTAAGTTTTCGAGGTATTAAAGGTTTGCCCTTCAGTGATGTTGTGTCCACAGCTTGGGAGGAAGAAGGCAAACTTGAAATGTGCTAGGACTAAGGAAATCCCTCGAGGACAAGTTTGTTCAAACCACGCCGCAGAGAGGGGGAAGAGGCCAATGAAGGCCAGCCCAGCCAAGGAGATAGGAAAGATAGGTACCAGACACCAAGTAGTTCCCCAGTGCCCAAAGTGTTAAAAGAATCACCCGGGCGAGTGTTAGAGTTGGATCGATAAGCTTCAACTTTACGAAGAGGTTGCGAACTTGTCAAGATGCCCAAAGCACCGGGTCATTCGAGTTGCATTGCAACAAGGTTGGCGCATTACCAACAAAGATGCCGCTTGAAGGGGGCCCGCCAGGATTGAAGCCAAGATATTCTCGTGATGAGTTGGTGATAGGGACCAGCCGTGTAGTGTCAGGTACTATATTGATTTAAACTCTATACATGCTTTTACTTTGATAGTTCGGGGACAATAATCTTTTATAGACATCTGCCATTTCGCGACTAAGTTAGATGTACGTGTACGCTTCTGAGCATGTGCTTAAGTAGCATACCTTCTGGTGAGCACATTTGCACACTCCAATCAAATGATGCCTGATTGTGTGGTGTTGTAGTAGGAACATTGACACTTTGCTGTGAGTCTCATTGTTAGGACATACGGGAATTTGATGTGAGTCTGGAGGGGGGGAATGGATTGGTTGTTTAAGCAAACTATGCACATAGATTGTAGGCGGAAGTGTTAGTTTTCAACACCCCTAGGGTTTGAAACCATACTTCCAAGCTCTGAATGAGGAGTACAGGAATGACTTGTGACTTCTGCGATTGTAGGACCCTCCCCATGCAGAGAGTATTTGAGCTGCACTTTGGGTAAATGTCTGAGACATGCAATAGTAAAAAGAATCAGCCGCCAAAAATATTTAGGTATGTCCAAGTTTCCAGAAGATCTAGATACGACCTTCCTGGCTTGCCACCAGATAGGGAAAATTGAGTTTGTGGTAAGAGGTTTACCCGGCGCCGAGTGTGTCTAAAATCCCTATAGACATAGCACCAACAGAGCTTAAAGAATTGAAGCCACAGTAAGAGGAATTTGTTTGCCAGAAGGGGTTAATAGCCCTAGACTTTTCATCCATGGGGGCACCTGTCATTTTGTCAAAAAGAAGAGAATCAATGGTATGTGAATAGAACTAAAGAATTGAATAAGAAATGTCAAGAACAAATATCCGCTGCCGAGGATTGATGATTATTTGATCAGCTTAAGGGTGCAAGGATTTATCTAAAATTGACCTTAGCGTAAGGTCTACCAGTGAGGTTAAATTGAAGATATCCCAAAGACGTCTTTCGCACAAGGTATGGCCAGTATGAAGTTTTGGTTATGTCTTTTGGTTTGACAATGCGACAAGCAGCCATTCATGGATCTGATGAAAGTAGGGTGTTTCCACGCAGTATTTGGAAAGTTTGTAATTGATTCATAGATGACATCTAATCTATTCTAAAAACTAAGGTAGGCGCACTGCAGGCACCTAAACTGTGTTAGGAGGTGATAGCAAGCACAACTTTATACCAAATTTTCTAAGTGGAGTTTGTGGTGACCGAGGCACTGTTGGTCTGTGATCTAGTGGAGATGGATATCTGTTGTATCCAGCCAAGGTTCAGCTGTAGAGGAATGGACCCAACGCGAAGAATGCCACTGATCTCGAAGTTTACTTGGATTAGAGGCATATAGAAAATTCATAGAGGGGTCTTTTGGGTTCCGGGGCGATTTTCAAAGATTGCCCCACACCCGTACTATGTTAACAAGGAACAAATGTGAAGTATATTGGACTGATAAATGTGAATCAAGTTGCAGACCCTGCAAGCAGAAACTAACCAATGCTCCAATTCTGACCCTTCTTTAGTCCTGGTCATGGTAAGTTCAGTCCATATATTGTGAGTGCACCCTCAAAGTTGGACTTGGTTGTGTTTGATGCCAAATGGAAAGGTTATTGCTGATCTTCTAGTGGTAAAAGTTGCATGAGAAGAATTACCCTACTCATGACTTAGATGTAGCTGCTGTGGTCTTGATTATAAGATTTTGGAGGCACTATCTGTTATGGAAACACTTGTGGGAATTTTTCGGATCATAAAAGTCTGAAATATAGTTTTAGCAAAAGAATTGAATAGGGAGGCAACGTAGTGTGCATCGGCGTTTGTCAAAGATTATGACTGTCGAGATTAGACCAACCTGGCAAGGCGACATTAGTGGCTGAGGCTTTGAGTAGGTGACTCCTTCAGTCTATGCATTGACGTTAGAACTACCGAATAGCTTAGAGAAGAATTCCAAAGATTGACTTGAGGCGGTATTAGTGGGTCAGCATGCTTTCGGCACATATCGTTTGAGGCCAACTATTTTGGAGAAAATAAAGGAGTTCAAATGAATGACACCGAATGCAAGAAGTATAAGTTGTGGCATAGATTCTACTAACGAGTCGGATTCAAATGCTAGATGATGGATTCTCAGTTTCGAAATAGATGGTTTGTCGGCTGATACGAGAAAAGAAATCCATCTGAGGGCATCTCCAGACTTTCCTGTTATCCTGGAGCGTACGAACAATGTACAGAGATCCCAAGCAACAGTATGGTGGTCAGGTATGGACAAGAGAAGTGTGGCGGAGTAAAACCCACTTAGCACCCATTCCCCCCCCCCCCCGCCCACCCTATACTGGGTCATAGTCTGGTCTGCCAGCAATTCAAGGCCACATCAGAGAGACTACCTGGAACATTGCAACCTTTATCCAGTCTGATGAAATGGGAACCAAAATAATTAGCGATTTTGTTATAGAATTCCCTAGACCACGCAAAAGGTCACGATGCCATGGGGGTTGTCATGATCGTTAACCAAATCAGCTCATTTCTGCCAATGAAGAAACATTACTCGAGGATCAATGGGATGCGTTGTATGTGTATGAAGTTGTTAGACTGCAGGGTTCCAAGTATTAGGATTCAGACCGAGGACTCCAGATTTGCAGCACACGTTGTGGAAAAGTTTGCACAAGGCTTATGGGAAAAACAATCTTAGTTTTAGCACAGACTTTTTATCCTCAAACTGATGGACAATCATGAGAACTATAACGTTGGAGGATGATGCTTCGTGCAGGTACTGGACATGTAGGGTTCTCGCGCAGTAAGAATTTACCATTGGTGATTCTGTATAATAACAGTTTTCTAAGCACCAACTAGCCTGGGGCACCATCCGAGGGGGCATTATATTGACGAGGCAGATCTCCATTCTATTGGAGGAGGTTGGAGAAGCACACGGATTGGTCCTGCTAGCAGCCGAAAGTGGAGTAAGGTTGTACTATTCAGACAAAGAAATCTTAACAGCTCAAGCCGGTAGGAAAAGCTAAGCAGGACGAAAAAGACGACGAGAACTGGAATGGAAGTAGGTACTCGAACGCAGTTTTCTTACTTAAGGTGTCACCGTTTCAAAGGAGTGTGTGAGATTTGAGAAAAGAGGGCAAGTTGAAAAACCAGAATAGGAACCTTTCCACAATCGTGAATGAGGATTCAGGACGTCAGCATTAACCCCTCAGTTACAGCTCTCTGAGGAAATTAATAATGGTTTCTATGTTTCCATAGCTAAGCAAAGAATGTTAGAGATCCTTACAGAATGGTGGACAGCGGAGCACACGAAGTCTTCCTATCTTACTAGCAGAGAAACCAGTAAGATCAATCGTAGATTATGCTAGTAAAGGTATTACGCATACAAATGCAAGTTCCACTGGTAAAAGTTTATGTGATACCAGAACATGAGGAGACCAAATGGAGCGCCAGCAGGAAATGATGGATCCAATATCCAGCTAACTATTCAGTGTTTACTGATTTTGAGGACAAAATTCTTTTAAGGAGGGTAGATTGTAGCACCACGGTTCATTGAACCAAATTAATTTATTATTTATGATGTACATTTATAGAAGGGTAGGGGAGTTATGATTAGGTAAAAATGTTCAGGCGAGACAGCGCATGATTGGAATTAGAGGTTTACTAGGGGATACCGTATTTAAGGATAGGTGTTGACAGCTGTGAGTAAGCGCCAATGTTTCCTTCTTTGTACCTCTCAGCTCGACGGATTCCCTAGGAGGTTCCCTCTCCAAGGGAGTGTGATTCGAACTGCTGTTTTAGTGTCTGATCACGGTGGATGGCTATGTGTGCATGTGAGAAGTACGAGAGTGAGGGATGGGATTTGGGGCTTAGCGAGAAAAGGAGATGGCGAAGAAAGAACCGTAGAACTAGCCCTTTAGATTTCCTATGTTTAGAATGAAGTTAGTAATGTTGGCTTATGTTTTTAGGTGAGCCAGATCTTGGAATATCCACCACAAGAACTATCGGTGATAGCCAGGTAAGTGAAGTATGGGTGTGCCCTACAGCTGCCTAAATCACAAAACAGTAGGTGTAGGTATGTTTGAAGTATTACGTTATGTTATGCTCATGCGTTGAAAGAATCGAAAATGAACTTCAATGCATCATTATGGAAAGGCAAGTACAGATGAAATGCAGGGGGGTTAAGGGAAACAATCCACCCCTTAACGATGAAGAGGATTTATGAACATTGGGAGAAACTAGATCCCCGCACTCCCAAGGGAAACTGAGGGATCAGACTAGCTATTAAGGGAATCATCCAACCCCTTAACTGATGCAAGAGGGATGTATGACATTGGAGAATTGACCACTCCCAAGGAATCAGGGATGTGCTCATGTAAACCAACGATGTGCAACTGAGATGAGAAAGTAGAAACTGCAGAGTCATAATTTAAGTTGCAGCATATCATTCAGGTATTGCTTTACTTACTCCCCCCTAGCATTAGGCTAAAGATGAGTTTGTGATGTAGGGTTGAGGATATGCAGGAGTGAATTCCCTGGAGTTACTGACGAATAGATGGGTTGGAGGAGCACTTCTCTGTCTCGAATGGTATACTGATGGGCGGATTAACTGATGCGGTTGGTGTGAAAGTTAGGTGCAGTGTTTCAATTTAAGTATATGAGTTTTAGACAGTAGTGATTTCAAGGTTGAGATATAATTCGAGAATTCTTCCTGTTAATAGTCTTCTGTGGATTTAATGTGGCATTCATCGCGAAATTTTTAGTATTGTAATGGTTTGAAAGTTTTGAATGGTGTCAGTGAAGTGGTAAATTCTTTTCTGTCGTTGAGAGTAGTGTTGTATACCAAGGAGTAGATGAGATGTGGTTCTGTTCTCTATCGTTAGATGAAGTCTATCGGCAGAGGTGAGTGTTGTCGTGTGTCTATCGGAAGATGTCTTCAGTGGGCCATTCGGAGATATAGACGAAATGATGTCGTTAGTGATCGTATAGTGTAGTGTTTTATCGGAAGATGAGTTTTGTTCACTACGGTAGAGGTAAGTCTATCGGATCAGCACGGGTTATATTATGGCTATCGGGACTATATAAGTAGAGAGTTTGTCGTTAGTGATCGGTATATTGTAGTTTTTCTCGGAAGATGTTGTTTTGTTCCCTATCCGTAAGATGAAGTCTATCGGTATTATTGTCGGGTATAGTTATGGACTATCGGAAGATCTAAGTAGAGAGTTGGTAGTTAGTCGATCGGCGTAGCAGTCTACTAATCGAAGGTGTAGGATAAGTCTATCGGCTGAGTCTCAGTAAACTCATCGGCAGATGCGTGCTGACGTCTCGGTACGGTGTAGGAGGACTCTTTGTAGTAGTCCGTGGATGTAGAACAAGTCGATCGGATGAAGGAAAATCACGGGCTGACGTCATCAGAAGATGAGAGTGTATTTTGTCGTTTAGTAACAGAGATACAGTATACGAGAGATGTCTTGTTTTTCATTTGGCGGACGCACGACAGAAGCCTTCTATTTTCTGTTTCTGCTCTTCCGTGACGTTTATTAATCAGCAAGAAATCCGTGTGACCTGGTACCACGCTCAATTATTTCAACATTTGAAATCTATTTTCCATTGGCCGATACTTCTTAATATTTCCAACCGATATGCTTCAAATTGTTTTTATGGCTGTGTCTAATTCTATTTTTGCGTAAAGATTTCCGCTGCAAGTTTAAAAAAAAATACGGTTAAATTTGTAGTCATGTACGGGCAGGGGTGTGACGAAACGGGTCAGATAACTTGGGGGTACAGATATGATATTTTAGGGCGTGGGATATAGGTTGATTAAATAGAAGATTTGCGGTTTGTCGAGTTTGTTGAAAACCGAAAGGTGAAGTACATGTACCGGCTCTGTTGGTAAAATATTCTAGACTATTGCTGTGGGTTGTAAAAAGATTGATGCAAGATAGTAGAAGTAGATGTTTACGGAACATAATTAGATCATTAAAGCCGATGAAAAAATAAGAAAAGTTATGGCCGATTGACAATAGGGCAAAAAAAAAGGGGAAGTTGGTGAATGTTGGTGGAAATGTTTGAAAGTAAATTTGGTTTGTTGTAGAGGTGAAAGGGTAACTTTAGGTTTATTTGATGATTACTAAGTATTCCATGAATTGTTAGGTGAAACGAGTTGACATTTGAGGTGACGGAAGACGATGAGAATTACAGAGATTCAGATAAGTAGCAGTATGTGTGTGTCTACGGAGGACTACATCACAAATCGTAGGGTATGTGCAGTTATTCGTGTTTTGGTATGTCATGCATTCATATTTTGCAGATACGAAACCGAATTTGCATGTAGTAGAAAACTGTATGGTATGACATGAACACGGGCAACTGGCGCATGAACGTTGGAGGAAGTAATCCACCCCTCAAATGAGATCAGAGTAGATGATTGGGAAAAGTGATCGCTTCCAAAGTAGTAGAAGGATCAATGCGTGGCCTTGGGGAACATGATCCGCCCTCCACCGGCAGTCTTATGAGAATATAGGGGGATGTATATGATTTGGGAAAAGTGATCTGCTTCCCATCTATCTAGAGGATCATGACAGATAGGCTATGTACGAACGCAAATAAAACAAAAACTGAAGAGAATCGTCATGATTAGGTTTATGGATTTAGCATTGCATTTTAGTTAGCTATACTTATGTAGCATAGGTATAGGTGAGTTCTGTGATGTAGGACCGCACGAGACGAAGCCGATGAGTTCTCGGAGTATGCTTAGGACTAGGATGGCAAGTTTGGAAGAGTCGCCGTGCGCGGCTGATAAGTCTGTTGGGGCAACTTAACCATTGGTGTAGGTAGTCTTTTGAGGCGGTTGGGTAAGTTCGAATTTCCTAACATATTGTTTTTTTTTTTATGTATAGTTGTGTTTAAGTGATGGGATTGTTTTTGATGATGAAACATGTTTTGGAGCAATGGGAGAAACTGTTTAAAAGCAAGTTTCGGGTTTACGATTTAAAATGCTATGTGTCCGTTTTCTACAAAACGGTGAAGTTTCTACTAAAGGTTTAAGCAGTAGTGAGGAATGTCGACGAAGTACAGGGTGTCGACCAGTCCGTGTCAAAATGGCAGACAAGTGCGACCGATTTACATGGGTGCAACCGGATCAGGTCAACGGCTGAAGGTCGACCAGAGGTGTAGGTGCGATCGAGTGTGTTAAGTCGAGAAAGTGTCGACCTGTGTGATAGGTGTCGGACCAGACTTTGTACAATCCGCAAACAGAGAAGAATGCACTGTGACCGGTTCCGTACAGGTGTCGACGGTTGGGTAGAACCGGCGCCAAGTGTCGATCGAACATTTGGAAGGTCACCCGGGAATCTTTATTGTTCAAACTTACGATTTGTTTAGTTTTATTTTTCAAAAGAGCCTTCCACGCGTAAAATGCTTACTTACTGCCAAGTTTAAAGTTGCAAATATTGTTCGTTTAAGTTGACGGGTTATAAGTTTTAAATTTTCACAAATTTCCGAATCATTAGTTGAGGTATTAAAATGAAAAAAATCTTATAAAAAAGAATAAAGATACTGAGATACGGATCGGATGATAGTCATGGGCTCGAAGAGTTTCTCTTAAACGAGGTAGGAAAAATTACTTTGATATCAGTTTAAAAAGAAAAGTAAAAAGTTCCATAATTTGCTAAGTATGGAGTCGAGGGATGAACATGAAACCTACATTTTTAGTAAAATTATAAGACAGAATCGATTGTATTTTTTTTTTTAA
>JAJTVD010000259.1:0-10989 GCA_022432975.1 Begonia masoniana | reverse complement strand
TGAGGTATTAAAATGAAAAAAATCTTATAAAAAAGAATAAAGATACTGAGATACGGATCGGATGATAGTCATGGGCTCGAAGAGTTTCTCTTAAACGAGGTAGGAAAAATTACTTTGATATCAGTTTAAAAAGAAAAGTAAAAAGTTCCATAATTTGCTAAGTATGGAGTCGAGGGATGAACATGAAACCTACATTTTTAGTAAAATTATAAGACAGAATCGATTGTATTTTTTTTTTTAATTCGAACAGGCTGTAAATAGAGTGTTATCTGCTCTCCCATATCTCTACTGTAGGTTTTTCGCGCGAGGTCCTAACGCATGGCGGAATTCACTATATTCATATAATTTGACTGCGTTACCCTGTGACTTTAAAAAAACTATTTTAAAAATCATCAAAAAAAACAATCAGACATTGGATCGTTAGTCTAAAAGAAATTATTTTTGAGAATATGTAATTTTTCAAAATGTAAACAATTTACATGAGGAAATTATTAAATTTAGATAAAAGAATAACCTTAATGGAGCAACGCTTTTACTCAGGTACTCCCGTCTGATCTTAACAGCTTTAACTCAGGACAGGTTTTGTTAAGACTTTGAAACCCTTCGCGTCTCTCTGAAGATCTTACCTTAAATGGCCTTACTGTGAGCTCTCTCTTACAAGAACCATACACTCTTATAGTTTCGAGAGAGACGTGTTTCCTCAAACACATGGATGTCTCCTTTTCGATCTTAGAAAACGTTTTTCTAAAATCGAATACGGAAAGGTCACACCTTTCTCTCTAGGGATTGTTTTTTCCGTCGTTCGTTGTCCTCCTATCAAATCACTTTGAACAATTTTTATATAGATCTTTTTAAATTATTTTTTAGATTATTTAATAAAAAACTAATTTTTTTAAAAATAATCATATCTAATCAAATCTAATTTGATTAGCAGTTTGATTTATCTAATACATCATTTATCAATAAAGCATATAATCTAAAAACTTTTTTAGAAATATTTATGAAAACTATTTCAGATAATCTCCTCTATGAGATTATTCAGATCTACTTTCAATATTAACAACTATAATGCAACCGTAGATCAAATCTATCTATCAGATATAACTTTTATTCAACTTCAAAATCTGTTTTGATAGTTTGGTTAACTAATACTAATTTAAAATTTGAAGAGCAAATCTCAGCTAAGAAGAGTCTTCAAATCTAATTCAAATCTTTTAAACAATCTCCTCTAATGAATATTTGATTTTGAATTCAAAATATAAAAACTATGTATATATTTTGAGTACAAAATATTTATCAGAGGTCTATACATGTAACCTAAATTAAAGCATTTATATATTTATCAAGAGGAAGAAAAGGAATTATAACCGGATTAAATAGTGATATAGACTGACAGAGGACCGCTGGAACTATAGTCCTAAGCTCCAATCATATTTGTTAATTATATAAACTCGTTATATAATAACACAAGTAGTAAACTCTATAGTAATTCCCTAATACCTAGGTTTGTCACGCTAGAACTATAGATAGATTTACTCAAAGTAATGTCCATTGATCGAGTCATTACTATGTAGTATCCGCCCTTAAGATTCGATAGAGCTAGTATACAAGCCGTTAACCTCTCATATTACATCGTGATCCTTGACTCCCATGTTCTTGATTGAATAATTAATTCATAACATTTAGAATTGCGCGCGTAATTATTCATCATCCCTGACTAACAAACAAGGTAATCTTGTATTATGGATTTCATTGTATCCAATTTTATCATTTGAAAAGCTACTCATTTAGTTTATTCCCAAATTCAGTTATGTAATGTAACTCATACAAAACTGTACCGAGTAAATCAAAGAATAAATTATAATGTAATGAAAGTCTACTAAATCCATGAATTATATTATACATATATGACCATCATTAGAATAAAATACTTGTTCTTCATTCAATGATATTATAAGAACATATAGTTCATCTGGTCCATCCTATTATAATCTTGATGATAACTCCAATTCTTTTAGTCACTACAGATAATACTCGGGTATGCTACCCCGGTCGCAAAAAGTGAACTGTATTTATGGACTTTATTTAATTTGAAGATCCTTTACTTCAAATATAATCATGGACTATTGTGAGATATCTTTTTAAATTTAATCCCCACATATATCCGCATATATGTAATTTAAACGTGCATAAATAATCAAGGATTTTCTTGAATTTATAAAGAATATCGAATAATGCAAACATAAAAATTAATCATAAAATTATTTATTAATTATAGCCTAAAATGTGTCATACATTTGCTTGTTGGCACATTATTCCAAACATTTCTGCCCACTTTCCATAAAGCAATGCACATGTCTTTATTCCCTAGTCCTTCAAAGATTTTAACAACACTGCTTTGCAGCCAATGTCCTTGTGAACGGGATTGCAAGATTCCTCAGTGGTTGGAATCTTCAAAACGGCGACGTCTCCCCGTTGCACGCTCTCTCTAATCAGATGATATTTTCTTTCTATATGCTTTGATTGTAACACTCTCGACATTTCGCAGGTGAATTTTTTCTGCCCATTCTACTTGTACCCTTAATTTAAACCTTTATGATTAAATTTAACGTTGAGGCAAATTCATACAAGTTGAGTACAACTAGGTTAGTGCAATTTTGTAATAGATTGAAGGAATTAGGTATAAATAAAATGGAAACTTAATCTCAGTTAAAACCTCACTGCACGACATGTCCTCACGCGACTCCTTCCTTCTCTGGAGCCTTTTTCCTCCCATCACGTGTTTTCAGCCTCACTCCGATAACCCGCATCTCTCTTAAGATTTTGCAATGTAGATCCGGGTAGTCATTTATAACTCTGTTTTTTCAGTTGAACTTGTACTTTCGAGTTCTTCAATGGCTAAGTCAGTTGGTTATCTTCCTTATCTCATTTGGTATGGCCATCTTAAATCGATTCTTACCTTTTTATATAACCGCACCCCCCGTTTAATCGATAGCTATATCTAGCTGTTTCGGTTTTGGATTTTCGACTGCCAAGAACCTTACTGTAGATTCTAGGATGACGTTCGATTAGAACTTTTAGGACTTGATTTTAACTACTATAATGTGGAATGTTTTAGGTGAAAAGTTGAAGAGAAAGTTGATTCCCGTTGCTAAGGATCCAGGTAAGTGAATGTACTAAGTTTCCGGCCAATAGGGCCCTACAATCAAATGCCTATGTTAGATTAGTGAACTTGTCTTCTATATGTTTGATGAAAATGTCGATGGATATTGTTATGTCGTCTGATGTTCTCCCCTGGCTAGTTCTATTGATTAATTGCATTTATGTTTATGCACTGTTTTACTTCTCAAGCATATGAACATTTTTTGAAATATGTGTTCTCATGAATAAATAGATAGAGTAAACTTAGGCAACGGGTTTCATTGATGTTGGGGTGGTTCGGCGTAAGGTCACAGTCCGCAGTAGGACTATGAAGACGACCCGCTTAGGGCCCTGACAAACACTCACTGTCCGAACCCCCTTTACCGGCACAAACCTCCCTTAAACCAAATAATTTACTGAAGAATATTGAATGATGAAAGGAAGGATGAATATGAGCTGTCTACTAATGATGATTATGAACCATGTACGAGCTACGATTATTGAAAGATAGTAAGATTAGTCCATTAAAAGAAAGACTTATGAGCATGTTTTTCTCCATTATGCTTCTGACTCATATATTTGCAATTCCTTACTAAGCCTTAGGCTTACAGTTACACCTTATATGTAGGTGAGAATATCAGTGGAGATTCAAAGGTTGATGAAATGGCTAAGCCGGTTGCTGAGGTGATCATTGTGAAATCTGGGTCGGGGTGGCGAATGAGAATTCGGGTCAAGCTCGTATAAGTTGTAATGAGGTTTTAGAGCCAAGTCCAGTAGGTCGGATTAGTTAACACTTTGGTATTTTAGAAACTGCCTGTCCTTAATTTCAAGTCCGAATATATAGCTAGAGTTAGCAAATGGAACTATTTTAATTAGTCTTTCGCTGTGGAGTGATGAGTTCACGTTTATTCTGATGAGTTTGTCCATTAGATTTAAGTATGAGGTTTACATTTATCTAGATAGTAATTCAAAAAAGGGGATTCTGTGCAAGGATGATGGAGGAAATGAGTCTGTCTTCCGAGGGCGTCATCGGAAGAGGAAAAAGTGTTGTCCTTCCGGCTGACGTCACTGCAGGAGGGTTGTGATGGGAGTCGGGTAAATTTGACTTCCGAGGACTCATCGAAGAGGAAAAGTATTGTCTTCCGGCTGACGTCATCGGCAGGAAGGGGTATGGAGTCGGGTAAGTTACTTCCAGAGAACGTCATCGGAAGAGGAAGAGTATTCGTCTTCCGCTGACGTCACCGGCAGATAAGGGGTATTGCCATCGGCAGATGAGAGCCTCGCTTATGGGTTCTCTCATCGCAGACATGGACGTATCAGCGGCAGAGGGGTGAGTTACTCTGTCGGAAATGTAGTGGTCTAAGTCATCGGCGATGACGACATGCTGTTATCTTGGCGATCGTTATGAGTAGTGAGTCGTTACCGGAAGATGTGATGCCACGTCCTCGGCAGATATAGAGTATTTTGCCACGCAATGAGAGCATCGTCTATGTGTTCTCTCATCGGCAGCTGTAGGTGGCTTCCGTTGTAATACTTGAACGGTGGTTTTGATTGGGCCACATTGCACATGACTGCGGCAAGATGCAAATATGTGTTGCCTGCCGATAGGGATTTTTAATGAATCATGTGATGCACGTGCTGACCGTAGAACGACTAGAGTTTGTCGTTTTAGTCGATCGGCAGGAGTGAAGCTAAATGCGGTTATTCAGCGAATTTAAGTTACATTAGATATATATAGTCCCCTGAGAAAAAAAAAAAAAAAAGTATACGACGATTAACAGAGGTAATAAAGGACGATAAGTTTAAGACAGTCAGGACACGGGACTTTCCGCCTCGGGTCGTTACATTGATCTTTGTTGGCTTCGCGGTTTCGTTAAAGTCGCCATCTGCAACCCCGATTATCACAAGAAAGTGTGAGGGCTTATTTAGAGCTGGAACAACTTCCAGATCACTAAAGAACTTCGGAGCAAACAGCTCTTTAGCTGCTTCTTGCAGTCAGTATTTTATTAAAATGATTAGGTCTCGGCTTCCATAGTCAGTAGAAACCCTCATTGTTTGGTACTTCTCCAACAATAGCTCCACCACCAGAGTAAATACTGATCGATATCGACCTTTCGATCATCTATATCAGATTGAAAATCAGAATCGTATATCCTATAGAAGCAAATCCCGACCAGAAATATACAAGCATTAATTTTTTCTCGTTCTCCTAAGATACTTCTAATTTGCTTGACTGCTATCCCTTGATCCTAATCTGATTAGACTGAAAGGGCTAACTATCCCGGACTGCATGCAAATGTCCGTCTTGTGGCATAACATAGCATACATCACTATCACTGCTGATCATATGGATGCGTTTCCTATCCTTTCTGTTTGAGGCGTGTCAGGACGACTGCTTCTTAGAAAGAGTAACTCCATGACGAGCAGGTAAATTACGCTTCTTAGAGTTCTGCATTGAAATCTGACGAGCCAGCGTGTCCATATACATGATTGATACAAGGCTAACAACTTATTCTTGCGATCTCTACAATAGACGATCCCAATAATATAGCTCGCTTCTCCCAAATCTTTCATTTGAATGCTTAGCAACCAAGCTTTTATGTCTGATAATAACCTACAATTATTCCTAAGAAGGTAGAATGTCATCACATAAGAATCAGACAAACCCTTGCCTTCTTCCTGGAAGGTTTGTATACACAGCCTCAGCAAGACACGCACAAATCCATAAGATTGATCGTCATCAAATCTCTATTCCATGCCTTGATGACTTGCGTGATCCATAATAGACCTATGCCAATTTACCAACCTTTTGTTTTGCATCTTGTACTATGAAACCTTCTGGTTGCTCCATGTAGTAGTCTACTCAGAGTCCATTCAACAAAGCCTCTGACGTGCCATCTGCCAATCTCATAATCATAATTAGTAGCTATGGAAAGCAGAATACGAATAGACCTTAGCATGCTACTGGTGAGAAGGTTTTCTTCATAGTCTCCCGCCTTTTGGGTAAACCCGTAGCCACCATTCTAGCTTTGAATGTTCTCCTACATTCCCGTCTATTCCAAGTTTTCCTCCTCTTGTAGTCCATTTACACCCAATGGGTTTTTACCTTTAGTAAAGTCTACCAGATCCCCAGACTGAGTTGGAATCCATAGAGTCCATTTCAAGTTTCCATACTTCAGCCGCATTTTTGTCACAGTCTCATGGCACATCTATATGTCCAATGATCATCCTTCCCATCATCGGTGATAGCAACTGTCTTCACCCTCGTGTCGAGATCGATTTGTAGTCGTACTACCCTATCGCTAACGATGATGTAATGATAGGTTTAACAAAGAGTGGTTTATCTTGTAACTTTGGATCAACAACTGTTTGTTGTAACCGTTCTACCTGGTCAATTGAATCTTCTTCTAAGGCAATCTTACTAATTTGTAATTTTGTTATATCTTCCATGTCAAGAAATGTGGCATTTGTGTCGATACAAAACCTTATTATCCTTAGGACTATAAAACAAACGCCTCTCTTTCCTACTGCATATCCAACAATAGCAAACCTCATTCTGGTTCCAACTTCCTGTCTTACCTACTACACCTTTGCTGGACAACCTCATAAGGCGAAAGTGTCTCAAACTAGGTTTTGTGACACTCCACAACCTCTAAGGGTGTTTTTAGTATAGACTTAGATTGAACTACATTAAGTATGTAGTTGCTGTTTTGTATAGCATATCCCAAAACGCTTTTTGTAAGAAGGAGTAGCTCATCAATGGATATTACCATATTAAGCAATGTTCATTTTCTTCTTTCAGCAACACCATTGTTTGAGGTGGTGCCTGGTGCGTAGTTGAGATACTACATCCCACTTTCAACAATAATCCTTGAATTCACTATCAAGGTACTCACCACCTCGATCTGATCGAAGGCACTTGATTGTCTTACCTAATTTGTTTCTCCACTTCAGCTTTAAATCTTGAAACTTTCTAAAAGTTTCTGATTTAAGCTGATCAGGTAAGTATATCCATATCTTGATTAATCTCTAGGATGTCACAAAATACTCATAGCCACCTCTGGCCCTGTTGAGATTGGGCCACATACATCTGAATGATTGCTCAAGTGTTTCTTGACCCTTGGCCATGTCCAATAAGGACCTCCTTGGTCATTTTAAACCCTTCTAACTATTCACAAACAGGTAAAGATCCAACAGTTAGATCTTCTAAAGACCATCTTAACAGTCCCGTTAATTCTATCAGATAATTGAGCCAATCGTAGTGCCAAGATATGTATCCTCAGGATGAGATCTTTTGCTTCTTTGATTTAGGCCAATTCACTTGAACATTTCATAGTCAACAGTGATGATTTTAATGGGTCTTATCGATGATAAATCCATTTATCCCTTGAGTCTGAACAAATATTTAACCCTTTTCTAGACATAATGAACTGAATTATATGAAAAGAAATACATATAATGTTTCAAGTTATCGAAACAGAAATGGAGGTTTCTAGAAACCCGGAATAAAATAAATGTTTTTCGAAAAACAAATATTATTGTTCTCAAAATAAATTTTAGCTTCTCCCACTGCTGAAGCTGAAACAACCACCCCGTTGCTCACTCTGGAGTGAACTCTCCATTCAGCTAGTCTCTGTAGAGTATAGCATATGCAAAGACAACAACATGATTAGTCGCTCCTTACTCATTTATCCAGGTTGATAACCACTTTCTAACCAAACAAGATTCAGTACTAGTATCAAATTGTACTCTTTTTCCTTTTTAAGCTCGTCGAGCTCTGCTTGCGTTCCCTTCCAATGCCATCTAACCCCCAATGACATTTTCCTTTGATTTAATGGCTGAGCTTCCTTTTTACCTTTTCTTTTTCTTGGCTTCTGGGCTCCCTGTTGTGTGCTCCCTTTTTGACCCGTGTCTCGTTCTGAATTTCTTCTCTTCTTAAGAGAAGAATTGATGAAAGGTTCCACATATTTGCTTCTCTTCTTCTCCAAGCAATAGCACCAAAAATGGTCAGCTCATTCAGCAACTGAGTCAAATCATAACGCAATTTATTCATGAATATTGCCTTTGATTGGAGGAATTGTGGGCTTAGGCTTTCTAAAAATCATGCCCACTTGTGTTGCTCATCAATATGAGCTCCCATTATTTCCCTTCATGAATAGTACTGATCATCCAGAACATGTTGACGTACGGGGACTCCTGCTTTCATCTTAGAGTTCATAACTCTCTTTATTGCTTCATGTCGGGCTTGGTCCAACGTCTACCAAACATGCCTTGAAGCTACTCCCATTTATCTCATAAGCAGTCCCAGTTCTCCATTTTGCACTTGCGAACAGCAGACATGGTTCAAGTCCAATAACAAACGGCCTTTGACTTTGCGTTGATCCATGTATCATAAGCATCTTTCAGAGCCCGTTTAGCAGTAGTCCAGGAGGAGGAGGACATTCCTCCGTCAGTCGAATTTCAGTTGTAATGCACAAATGTATTTCAAATTCTTTTTCCACTTTACAAAAGGTCGCCGTCAAGCTTTCAGTCGCAGCAAATTTATCATTAATTGAGACATGATGCTGTAATAAGCTAGATAAAATGTAATCATTTTATGCTATAAAATTCAAAATTTATGGCAGCTAGTATAGATGCATTAGCATGCTATCAAAAATATGTAATCTCTTATAAAGCCTCGATAACATAATAATCACCTTAGGGTAAAATATTATCAATTAATAATTTAATCCAAATATCTCATATTTTCGAAATTTATATACGTACGAAAATTTTTGTCAAAAATATAACTAACACGTTTAATTATATTTTCTGATGTGACCCCGTTTTGGATTTTATGAACATAACTTATAGTCGCCACCTTAGTTGGTGTCTGACACTATACAAACTTTTCCATACCCCGTCACTAGAACCACCTTGGTATTCCATAGTGAACACTCTCCTAGGGAGGATGAAAATCAAAGTCAGCTCGGAGGCCCCACTTAGATCTCACGGTGTTGTGCCAACAGTGGAGATCATGATGTTACGCCTAACTTCCCGCTCCCACGCAGTCTTTTCGAATTAGTGATTATGGAAATCAAATAATTCCCTGATATCGATAAATTAAATCATATTAATTTATCAATACTTAATTATTAATCGTATACCAGAGTATAAAATTAATAATTTCAATAATCAATTATTTGAATAATAAATTTTTAATAAATTAACAATTATTTTATTTTTCATTCTCACATCATTATTAAAATAATTAATATTAGTTAATCAATTAACACTAATTTATGTAATAAACTCTTTAATTAAATCAATATGACAATTTTAATATATGTTTAAATGGCATACATTTGAGAACTTTAAATAACCTAAACCTGCTAATCATATGACAGTGAATGCATTGACATATACCAAATTATTCACACATAACAATAAATGAAATAGTGACCGGTACCTTGATATTTCTAAATTACAACACAAAATTAAATAAATATAAAACTATGAATCTAAATCTTCGTCGTTTCGTAATCGGCCTCTCCAATGATCAGCTCAACATCACATATCATTTTGTGAATTTGCATCCGATTGGGCAACATCATCAGTTGTCGTCATAGATTAAATCTTTGACGAAAACTCCATCCACGGCCTTGAAGTCTCAGATCTCCTCGCATATTACATTTATCAAAATGGCAGAATTTTAAATAAATCTAACCCAAACAACCGACTTAATTTCGATCACTTTGTCATACCATCGCACATTCATCCCAATATATATTCATAAATATATATAACGCCATAAAAATCTAATTCTAACACCTATCGCATTTACACTAATTGTAGCATCAAAAATATGTTTTTAGACTAATAAAACCAATGGCTCTGATCCCATTTTGTGGGTTTTCCCCCCCGAGTCCCTACGCATTGCGGAATCACTATTATTCATAATAATATGACATGCGTTTACCCTGTGACTTTAAAACTATTTAAAATCATCACAAAATCATAAATTGGATCGTTAGTGAACGAAATTTATTTTTGAGAAATGTAATTTTTCAAAATGTAAACAATTTACATTGAGAAAAATTATTAGAATTAGATAAAAGATATACCTTTATGGAGCAACGCTTTTACTTAGGTACTCCGTCGGATCTTAACACTTATAACTCAGGATCAGGTATTTTTCGACAGACTTTGAAACCGGCGAGTCTTCTCTGAAGATCTTTAACACGTAAATTTGCCTTTACGTGTAAGCGTCTCTCCTTACAAGAACAATACACTCCTTATATTTCTAAGAGACGTGTTCTCAACACAGAGACTTCTCTCTTCGATTTTAGAACGTTTTCTAAATTGAATAGGAAAGGTCACACCTTTTCTCTCTAGGGATTTGTTTTTTCCCAATCGTTTCGTTGTCCTCCTATCCAATCACATTTGACAATTTTTATAGAGCTGGTTTAAAAATTCATTTTTTAGTATTATTTTAATAAAAACTAATTTGTTAAAATAATCATCTAATCAATCTAATTGATTTCATGATTTATCTAATAAATCAAATTTATCATATAATCAATAATCTAAACACCAGGTTTTGAATATATTATGAAACTACTTTTCAAGATAATCCATCTTATTGAGATTATTCAGATCTACTTTTAAATCTTACCAAAGCATAATCAAACGTAGATTCAAATCTAATCTATCAGTATTCTATATTACTTTATTCAAACCTTGCACAAAAATCTGATTTGATAGTATTGTTAATACTAATTTAATTGTGAAATTAACTCATCTGATAAGATCTTCAAATCTAATTCAAATTTTAAAACAATCTCATCTAATGAACTATTATTTTGATTT
>JAJTVD010000258.1:0-10949 GCA_022432975.1 Begonia masoniana | reverse complement strand
CAATACACATTCGTAGGGACCAATCCTTCTTCTGAACGAACAAGACGGAGAGCGCCCCGGAGAGAAATTAGGGCAAAAGCCATTGTCCACCAACTCCTTTAGCTGCGTCTTCAACTCCCTCATGTTCAATTGGCGCCATACGAAAGGCTTTTCATACCGGTCGCGCAAGGATATACATCGATTTCGAACTCGATCTCCCGAATCAGGGTGGCTATCCTGGTAAGTATCCAGCGAAGACCTCTGAGAAGTCTCGAACCTACAGGAATTTTTGAAGTTCCACCTCACCTGCTGAAAATCTACTGTGGAAGGATCCGTGGGAAGGAAATCCTATAATCTCCTCTGACCACATCTGACTCATCAGCTGTTGAGTGTTCAAGGTGGATATAACCAGTCATACTATGTTTATTGGTATTCCTGATAGGAGAACTCGACTTCGTTTCGGGCGCTGAAGACATAGCCCGGAATACAGGTTGATGGGGCATGATGTCATAACACATAGCCAAGTCCATCCCAGAATGACATCGTACCCGTTCAACCAACAACAAGGAGGGAGCGGAAAACGTACACGGAGGCC
This sequence comes from Begonia masoniana, assembly GCA_022432975.1. Taxonomy (NCBI): domain Eukaryota; kingdom Viridiplantae; phylum Streptophyta; class Magnoliopsida; order Cucurbitales; family Begoniaceae; genus Begonia; species Begonia masoniana. The sequence goes on along the minus strand of JAJTVD010000258.1, from coordinate 10,375 downwards.
GGGGGCGAGTAGCGCTTATAGCCAAGCGATAGGCACGGGGCTGCGATAAATCGGTACAGCCTCTGTATTTTCGTCGATCGCGGCAGAGGTTGTCGATTGATCGCGACCAAGAATCGATCGACGCCGCTCTTGCGCGCACTGTTGTGTGAGTACGGGCGCGACACCGCGCGGTGGGTGTAGTGACGGGCGCGCGTAGCGCGTATGGGCAAACGTGTGCGGTGCTTGCGCCTTTATATGGGAGCGCGCGGCACACCTAGTGGCCCAAAAATATTTTTTGCAAATTTTTATTTTTAAATACGGTTCAACCCAATCTTTTCAGACACCTTTTAAACGTATTTTACAAGCATTCCACAGTATTTTCAAGTTTTGAAACCAAAAACGAAGTAATTTTTTGATCGAAAAAGGATTGGTCCTCGTTTTTAATGTATGTAAAATCAAGTCGTGGCACCCTGTGGCCGTGCAGGCGGAGCGCGCTACACCCTCGTTTGAAACGAGGCTGCTAATGTTTGTCGCTCTGTGCGCCTCTGTCCATGTCGCTTAACCACTTTTGTATTCTAACGGTATCGTACGTGCATGCAGCCATTGCCAAACACGCCTATGCTCTTTGCATGTAGCCATGTGTTCTGATTAATGCAAACTACTAAATATTTAAAAGTCAAAATAAGTGCTAAGTTTAATTAATAATTTGTTAAGGAAAACAAACTATTATCAATGTTTGAGACATTCGCTTCGAATTGCTGCCAATAATGCATGGAAAGGTCTTTTAGTTTCTTGCAGGCTAGGTGTAAGATCCATCTATCCTTTAATATGTCACCTACAACATGAATATAAAGATTAATTAATTTCTTGGCTTGGGAGGCATGTGAGTGCCTTGAGAAATTCATGTGCAAGTGTTAAAAAGGATTATGCGGGTATGTCTCTAACTCTTTATATTCATGCCTTACATCTTGGTTTAATGAATAAGCAGGCGCAGTCATGTTGTTGGAATTTTCGATATGGATATGCAGGGGGTTTTGGGAGAAAAGACAAATCGCGAGTACAATTGCACAGTTTGTGGGGATCGGTCTCAACTGAAATGTTTGCTTCGAACTGGGTATTAATATACTAATTCGTTATTTATTGTGAAAGTCAACACACCATTCCCTTATAAGAATCCAACATTCCATATAGAACGAAGCGTAATCATTTGAAAAGATTTGCACATAAGGAAATCCATGATGCACTAACCAAGGTATTGTTAGTCTTTAAGTTTAGTCGATGCTTAAGCTCAGTGAGGTATGTAAGATCGTTGGCTCTTAAGTGCGCTCTTGATGCAACATTTACTTTGTTAATGTTTGGGTAAAATTCAAACAAGTGGAGAATGATAGTTTGTTTTTTTGGTTTGGTTTTTAATCCGGCTTAGTTATATTAATTAACTTCTTTTGGTATAAGATAGGTTCTGCTTCGTAGAAGGGGTTATTGGGTCTTATGGCACAAGAAAATGAGAGCAGCAAGACAGAGAATCGAGGAGGCTCTTCCATACGATTTTGAGGCGAATCCTTGATGCTTAGGCTTCGATGCTCCGATGGATTAAGTAGGTCGGCCGTAATAGTAACTAGTTTAAGTTTGGTTCCAATTTTGTAAGACTCTGATCCAAGGTTTTCTTGCGATTTGTCCATTCAATAATAGAGTTATGGATTGCGTCTGTGGATGTAGGACTTAGTGTCGAACCAAGTTACATCTTGGTGTTCGTTATTATGTGTGATTTTTGTTCTGAGTCAATATTATTTGATGGAGAGCCAACAGGAGAAATTGCCTGCAAACGACTTAGAAAACAGGGCAATCAAAAAGGGGTGTTTGACAGAAAAAAAAAGAAGACCCCGCGTGCACGCCACACTAAGACAGTGCGCGGACCTGGGGCAGTAGTGACAGAGCTGTCATCAAACCTTGATGGGCGAACGAGATCATCACTGGGTGTCTGCGCTCCAAATGCGCCGGGACCTGTTTGCACGAGCAACCACATAACCAAGCGCCCACTCGTGCCTATGCCGGCCAACTACGTGATCTATCCAAGTAAAGGTTGTCAGTGTGGCTTTGCCACTTGCATTCAGCCCAGTCCCTATGTGATTTTACGCCAGCACACGCCTTTGCTGCCCTGCTCGCGCACCCTGCCTATTACATGCACCCGCAGTCCTACCCGAACCATTCGCAGCCACCTTAAATTTGTGATATTTTTTCCTAATTCTTTAATTGTTAAGTTTCATATTTCATGATTAGGTTGAGTTTACTTATTTCAGTTGCTTGAAGCTATTTAAACACTTGGATATACCAAAAGATAGATGCGATTTGCTATGAATATTTGGTTGTTAGAGTTAGGTTAGAATTTCTCTTTGGTTCTTGAGGAAGAGCTAGGTCTGTCCAAGTTAAAAACTTGGGAGTGGAGATCATGATCGCTTTGCTTTTTACCAACAAGTTTGGTTTGAGTCAAGCTGCTCTTGCTTGAAACTTTTGTTCCATTGGCAAGGTTTGATCTGGGTCAAGTTCCTCGTACGTGATTCTAAAACGTTCCGAGTTTTATCTACATGTTCTAAGGTCTCGAGTTCTCTAATACCCAGTTCTCTGAATTTTGTACACGATTACAAATTTTATTATTCCAATAAATAATGGCATTGTGTAAATGTGACAAAGATGTTCGCTTGCGAATGAAAGTTGTAAATGGAGCCCTTAATAATAAATTGGAATTTATGGGAAATAAAGAAATTTGGAGAGACCGAATGTTAGTTAAATAACGAAACAAAGGATATATAAACTAATATAAAAATCAAATGAAGGGCAATATCGTAATTTGAAAAAGTCAAAATTATTACAAAACAATTAAATTCTTTCTCCTCTCCACCCTTAGTGAATCCTAGCCTCTTCTTCACCACGGCGATTTCCTCTTCACGGAGGCTCTTTCAAACGCCGGCAGATTCCTCAAATTAACGGCGATGCCTCACGTTTGCCTTCAATCCACCCTAGGTAAGCATCTACTGTTTTGGATTTTTTTTTTTTGGATTTTAAATGCGATTTTCAAGAAGGATACGGTTAGGGTTTCGTTTAAGGTTTGTACAAACTTGGATTTAGGTTGAATTGTAGGTTTACCGTGATAGCCATCTAATGGCTGTATTAGCTATTAGTGGACAGTTAGTAGGGGATTAAGGATATGGGAGTTTTTGGTTGTGGATAACTTAGAACTCCAGTAATGGAGGTTAGGAATTCACGAGCATGAATTGCTCGATAAAAATGCCTCAAAGAGTTAGAATAGAATTTAGGAAATTTCTTTAGGATAGGAGTGGTCTTTTGAAAATCATATTTAGACCGATTTTAATGACGAATGTTGTGCATTGCCATAGTTGAACACTCCGTGGCCGGAGCTTAAATTTCAACAGACGCGAAGAAAGTCTTTGTGATTGTTTTGTCGGTTTGGCCTACACCATAAGAAAGTATGTGAATTGAGGAATTGGAGTTGTAGCGTGTTTCGGGTACTTAGTTTTGGTTAGTTTCGGCTAATTTACTATAGAAAACGTTTAGCATTCGTTTTTTGTTTATGTTTGTTTTCATTATTGTATTATGCACGTCCAAGCATTATGTTTTCTAAACAAGCATGCAAAAATGAATTTTCCAAGTATGTTTTTTTCATAAAAGGTATAACGAAAATGTATAAATGTCGTAATACGGTCACTCGTTGGTTGGGGTTCAGACATGGCTGTCAGATGAAGCATTTTCCCCCCGGGTAGAAACGAGGGGCCTTCCAATCGGCGATTGCCAATTCTATCTACTGAGAGCGAAGCCCCCCGTTGACATCTTAACTGAAATGATACAAAAGGTAGAATGACTGCATGATTGTTAAGCCCATTGTAACGGCATAGCATTCATCTGCATTTACGTAGGTTTTACTGGCCCCTTAGCTATAGTTTCATTCTATGGTGTAGGTGGATTTTCGAAATCGTTGAGAACGACGGTCCTGCCACCCGACTCATGAGCAGGTTGAAAAAGAATGCCCGTGGAGAGTCGCGTGGCAGTTGTAAATTTGCACTTGTGGGGATGTAAGTAAATGTTTTGGAGATTTGAATAGATAGTGACAAACGTAGAACAGGCTATAGTTGCCCTTATTAGGATGTTGGTATCTGGAGTAGATCACGTATAGTATTTTGTTGTGTTTTATATTTTCAAACAAAGAAATGTGAAAAGTTTTAAACGAACCACTTATTTCTTTTATGAATTGGTTCGATATAAATTGTTTTGTGCGCGTTTTTAGGTGATTAGTGGGAGTGAAGAGTGTATGTGGGTGTAGTGTGTTGAAATGTAATTAGAAGAAGTGATGAAGGTGTGGAGTGAAAATGAGGAATGTGAAGTGTTAAGTGTGGTGTGCGAGGCATCGAAGGGAGAAAGAAAAGGAGAAGAAAGAAAGCTCTATGGATTCAAAATCCAAAGAGTCTGTCGAGCGATCGCCTGTGAAAGGGCGATCGATCGCCCTCTTATTTTGGTAACAGCCGATCAATCGGCTGAATGGTTGATCGGCCACGCAATTTGGCAGTGGCCCCTTTTTGCCCTCATGCTTTTGTTTAAACGAGTTTTCCTAAGTGTTAATGTTTTCTCCATAGTTTTCAAATGATTTCAAACAATTTGACATTTAAACTAATGTTGAAAAAGAAAATTATCGAGAAATTAAGGGTAAAGAATTAGGGTCGCTACAAAAATTTTGCACGATAGACACTTAATCCAAAGTTGTCGACATGTTGCGTGGATGTGACAATCTAACGCGATCGGAAAGCGGAATGATGATTATTTAAAGCATAAATAAACAGCAAGGGTCTGGGTGTCTTCGAGGTTAATAGAAAAAACCCCAAAAGAGCATAGTAGAAGCTAGAAAAAACAGCGTATTAAGGGCAGAAGATGGATGGCGTATTCTAGGTTTTGGGTAAGAGGGCAAACCTTTATCATACCACATAATGCCGGAGAATGAGTTGTGTGAGATGAACAACTGTGGGGGGGCTGGTCGAGAATAAGTTACTTCTAGACTTTGGAGGAAGAATTCCGTCGGGACCGAACGCTCCAGCTTAAGGCCAAGTTACCACCTTCCTGCCAAGGATTCAACCTAAAAGGAAGGAGAGGAAAGGTGCGATAAGCGTTCAACAAGCAACCAAAAACTGAAGACAATGAGTAACATTCGGATGTACGCACCGAAGACGAAGAGGTGTGAGAAAGTCTCACAGCACTCTTCGAGTTTGAAGGATAAACTGCCTATTTTATGAATTGTTGTCAAACATCCCGATTATACGATATGAATCAAGCTAAAATAGAGGAGGAGACATACAGTGCGAGAAAAATGCAAGAAACGCAAAAAGAGCTGTTGGAATTATAGCGGGCAGTACGGTACAGCTACTGCGTGCGTTGCTACCGGGTCCTTGCGGGCGCGCGGCTCATTCTTAGTGAAGGAATGATCAACCCGGTGGTGCCATCCGCCACGCAGCTGTCTGCTGCCCTTGCACGCACCACTGTGCTGCGCGACAGGTGCTAATCTTCGCGCCCTCATCGGTTCAGCCTTGATCCTTGCGCGCTCTGCTACATGCGGGTGCCTTGCCTGTGCGCCGCAACTTCGGTTGGTCTCATCCTGCGCATGTGCTGATGAGTGGTAGGCCTCTTCTGTGCGCGCCACTCCCCTAGTTTGGTGCACCGCGAGCATCCCGACCATCTCGTGTTGCACCATATTCTTTCTCAACTGAGCCAGTCTAAGTACACTAAGCAAGCATACAAAATACTACACGGCTAATATTCAACTAAGTGACCAAAATAAGGCTAATGTTTCCATAGTGTAAAAGATGTGAGACAGGCTGGTGAACACGAATTGGTAACGGGGAAGACAAATCCTCTCAATGTTCTTCATCCAAGCTATAAGAAAGGCTTTTATCTACAAAACTCTAACAGTACATAACCTGGTTAAGATACGTACCTTGGTTCGTCTTTGACGGGGTGGTTTCCATGGCATATCACAATCCAACGAAGTGTCAACCCCCTAAACCATCGGGTCTCTTCTAGTAACACCCGGGATTTTTTAAAAATGAAAAATTGGAAGAGAGAAAATAAAGAATAATAAAATAGGTCGTTTTAATTAATAAAAGAAAACGTGAAAAATTGGTTGAACTAAACAGTTATTAATTTAGGCTCGGGTTTCTCAATGGAGAAATTAAGCCGGGTTACGGAGAAAGAGAGATGAGACAGAAGAGAGAGGGTCAATTGACGCAAATGTATTAATTAAGAAGATGTATCGAGAGTTCGAAATGGTCGAAAATACTGAGAGGCATAACGGTAAAGGTGATTTATTAATGTGTTAATAGGAATTAATAGAATATTATTATATTATTATTGTTTTTTTAAATTAAAACAATCTGAATGGCGATTGACGCCATTTCAGTGGTTTCGTGGCCGAGGGCAGAGTAGCGAACAAGGGAGGCTTAGGGCGAGAATGACGGAGCAACGACGGCAACTACCGAATTCTCGGCCCAGACGTCGGAAGGAGCTAATGGCCTGTCTCCCGCGCAAGAACGGCAGGTAAGGCTTGGTTTTGTGCCCTGTTCTTGTTCTGTTCCAGCCAGGGTAGCCGAGCTGCTAGAGCTCGATCATCGGCGCGTTTGGGGCGGTCTTGGCTGAGTTTGCGGACATTAGCTGGAATCTTTGCATGGCAGTGATGAGCCGATTGGGAGAAAACATGTGAAGCCCTCTTTGGGGCATTGCGGGTGTTGCTGTAGTTCGGGATTTTTTGGTTAGAGTATTCAAAATGAGGGTAGTTGTGGGTTAATTAGTGAGGAATTGAGTGGAGAATTGATGGAAAATCAAAAAGGGGGATTTTTCGGGTGAAGGGAGGCCAGTTGGGTTCTGATTTTGACCTAATCGAGTTATTGTTTTAACATTCCTTTGCCAGGTTTAAACAGGTTATAGAGGAGTATGGGGCTGCGGAATCGTTCGATTACAATAACGACGGGCAAAAGTTACGCCGTTTTTGAAGGTTAGGGTCGCGGTTTTACCGAAACCCAAAGTAGTTGACCGTTAGATAGGTTTTAGTGGGATTAGGCTAGAAATAGTTATTTGAGAGTAAATTGGTGAATAGCTGGATTTAATGAAGTTGAATATTGTCGTACGGTCAAGCTGTAAAACCCAGCATTTTCCTTAGCATGCATACCTTCGTTAGGGTTGATATGAGTAGTTATAGAGTTTATAAGTAATGATTTGGAACGGTGTTATTGAAAGTAAATGTTGGAAGAGAAATTAAGTGAAAACCTACACTTGGATAGTGGTAATGGGGGGTTTCATTTAAGTTAATGTAAATGAAGTTAAGAAATGAAAGAAAAGAATTAAATGGGGAAAGAATCACGTTGGTTAAAAGGTGAAGAGGGAAAGTGGAGTGATTAAAAAGTATGAAAAGTCAAAGTAAAAAGGAAAAAAAATGGTTGAAAAAGTCCATTGGTAAATGAGGGAAAATGAATGAAATGGTTTTGAGGGATGGCATCACGTTGGAACATGAGGACGAGAAAAATGTTTCGGTTGCTTGTTCACAAGTTTGATTGAACTTGAAGTAGATTTTAAAGTGGGAAAAAACTTGGTTTTAATGATATTTGGTAAAGTAATGTGTTAAAAGGGGAAAAAAACCGTATTCTTTTCATCTTCTTCCACGATCAAGAGCAGCCACCATTGGAGGAGTCTCTTCATTTTTCTCAAGCTTCTGCAAGGGATTTAAGGTAGTTTTGGATGGGTTTTTAGTCTAGCAGAAGTAGTCAAATGTGGTGTTTGATGAGTTTTGTGGAGATTAGCAGGGTTTGGAACACCACTAATGGGGGCTCCGCATTTTCTTTTACATTGATGATTCTTGCTAAATTTGGTTGTTTAAATCTGGATAGAATGGTAGGGTGATTTTAGGGAGAGATTTGAAAAGTGGTGAGTTTAGTGAAAAACCCGATTAGGGGATCAATGTTGTCGGGTTCTGTTTGCAGAATTCGAACAGTTTGCTCTGGATTGCTGCTAAAATGGATGGATTGCAATGGAAAGTAGACATGGAGAGGAGTTTACAGATGGGGTGATTCGGCGAAATACGTTTGAAATGAGGGAGTATGGGCCGAGGAAGTTGGGCTGTGAAAAGGGGTGGAAATTTCGGGTTTGAAGTTTAAAGCTTAAGATTATTAGTGCTTGCTTTCTTAGGTTAATTTATGGGTAATTTATATGTTTATTAAGTGGATCATCATTTATATGCTGGTTAGCGATGCGAGGGTTTGTGTACGCGGAGTAAGCAACTACGATACGGGCAGGAGATTCAGGTACGTAGTGGACTTGTGTTGTGGCCTTCGGGCTACACACAGAACGGTTAGGATTTATTGTTTGATAGTGGTATTGTTAGTGTTTGGGGGGGATGTTGCTTGTTCTGATTTGGTGCTTGAATGTTGGGTAAGAGTGGTTTAAACCTGTTTGGTATGGTTTAAGAGTGGTTTAAAGGTTGGTTGGGTTATTAAGGGGGGGGGGCCTGTTGAAGTTTTGTGTTGTTAAGCATTAGGTGGCAATGCCATGGTTTTGAAAGTGTCCGTTGGCGGTGGACTCCTCGTCCGAAGTAGTGTTGAAATATGGCAAGTTCCGGAGGTTTCCACAAAAGCGTGTAGTGGCTCCGTCGCGAGTTTGTTAGTGTTGAAAATATAGAAGCTCGGGAGGTTTCCACAAAAGCTGTGTAGTGGTCCTGTCGCGGGAAAGTAGTGTTGAAATATGGCAAGCTTCGGGAGTTGCAAAAGCTGTGTAGTGCTCTCGTGGGATTAGTAGTGTCTGTGAATATGGCAAGCTTCAGGAGTTTACACAAAAGATGTTGTATTGTGGCTCTCGTCGCGAAAGTAGTGTCGGAAATATGGCAAGCTTCGGGAGGTTCTGCAAGATTGGCAACCTAAATGTGTATACATAAGACGTGTGTGATTAGTTGTATAGTGTAAGCACTTCGGTTGCGGTGCCAACTAAGGCACTCGGTCGCGGGCAACTAGCAGTGTGTGGTGGTTGTTGTGTTGTGTTGAGTCGGTTGTGGAGTGCCTGGAGTGTGGTGTTACGTTGTGTGTTGGGTAATGTTGGGTTGCGTTGTAGTGCCGAGTGGTGTTGGGTTGTTGTTAGGGTTGTGTGGGGTTGTGGGCATTGTGCTGTTTATATTTGTTATCCCTACTTGATAGGTAAAGCGTACGTGTGTGGTGTGTTTGTGGTGTAGGTGACGACTGGTGTACAAGTTAGAGTACGAGAAAAGCTGGGATTGGGCGCAGTCGTTTGATTGTACGCTGTTTTTTTTAATTTTTTGGGCCGTTGCGGGCAGATGGTCGGGGCGCTCGACCAGGTCTTGGGAGTGGTGGCTTGTATGTAATAGTATTGCTGTAAAGGTTGTTTGTGGAAATTGTTGGAAAATTGCGTATGGTTTGGTTGACAGTTATGAGTAGCTATGGGTGAGGGTGATGTTGTGTGCTAGTAGAATGTTAGTATTTTATAGTTTCTATTTAATGTTGTTGGAGGTGTATATGTAGGATTGGGAGTGGATAGTTGAGGAGAATATTCTGGTTGGGAATTGGTGTGTGCAGAGGCCTAGCTTTTGGAGGCGCCATTTTCAGGCTTACTTTGCCGAAATTTTAGGGAAGGGGACGAGCCGGGTGACGAATGTTAGGGGTAAGGGATTGATGTGTCTAGGCCGCTAGGTATGAAGTAAGAGAGTTTAGGAGGGAGTTTTAGTTTTAAATTCAGCTGTTGTTAAGTTTTTTTATGTTGGGAGTTTTATTTGTCGGATTATGATTACGAGGGATTGGTTAGCTAAGTAGAGCACCGAGCCAAGGTGGTTCGGGGGCGGTACAAAGCCGTAGGGGACAGGTAATGAATATCCTAAGCGAAGTAGGACGCAAGGTAAGTAGTTGTGAATCCTTTCGCCTTCGGGCCTACACCAGAGAACGGTAGGGTTATTTATTTATTTGTGTTTGTGTTTGTGTTTGGTTGCGTTTGTTGAGTGTTTCGGGTAGGGTTGCATATTTGAAGCATGCATCTGGCCTATAAACAGTTAGGTTTGACGCCAGTTGCCCTGTTTGGCATTGTGACATGAACGTAATCAGATAAAGTAAATTGTAAATGCATTTTTTCGAATAGTGGCCTTGCGGGCTGAGGTTGGGTTGTGAAGCACCACGAAGGGTACTCTCATGAGAGATGAGGCCTAAAACAAATTGCATTTCGAAAGAGTGGCATGGTGGGCTGAGGTTGCGGGGTGGTAGTACCCAAAGTGTACTCATGAGAGATGACAGGGCTAAAAACACAATATTGCATTCGAATAGTGTGCCTTGTCGGCTTGAGGTTGCTGGTTTTTGTA
>JAJTVD010000254.1:0-10988 GCA_022432975.1 Begonia masoniana | reverse complement strand
TTTTTTTTGAGATTAACCCAACAACGTGTTGTATTAGGTAGAAAGAGCAATCTACTTATAAAGTAATCAATTTTCACTCTCCTAACCAATGTGGAGTACACTCCAACTATTTGATTTGCGCTTTCACATAATAAATCTTATGTTGTTCTTGCCTTCACAGGACGGAGTGCCACAATTTTCCTCTCCTTGGGGGAACGTGGTCCCATCGGCCACAATTCTGGTTGAAAAATGGACTTTATACATTTGTGAACATAAAATAAATCTTCACCTCAAACTACCTCATCAGTCCACAGCCCAAAGAACTCCAAGTCCCATAACCCAAATTTATTTAATTCTGCACCTAACCAATATAGGTTTATTAAATTCTTGTTCACAATTGAACATTTAATTCCAATAACTCTCTCAAAATATTTCAAAATTAACTGGCGTACTTAATTTCTCAAATTGGGTCAATTTATGCCCAGAAGGGTCCAAATTGGCATGGTAGCGTGTCCATATGGGTTTCGATCGCCGTCCAATACATGTCTGGACCGCAGCCCAAAACTTGGCCGACTGACACAACTGCAAGACAGCGTCGTCGTTCGTCTTGAGCGAACTTCCACCACACAGTCCGGCGGACTAAAGTTGCAGAAAGATAATATCCAAGGCCCGAAATCAGCATTAATCAACTCGAAAATTTTGGCATTTTTCAAGCGGGATCCATGGCGACGACAGCGAAGAAAAGACAGAAAGCCGAAAACCATCAACTGTAGTCCAGTTACTAGTTTTCTGGGGTTAACAGCCTCTCTATGGCCAAATCAGACAGCATGGCTCGAGCCCGGACTCAGCAATATGTTGTTTATCGACACGTCTCGGTGAACGTTGTGTGGGGTTGCAGTGTCATGGTGCAAGTAACAGTGCATGAGCAACTCCTGAATGATTTAAGCCTTAAGGCCATCTAATTCACACTCCGCTTATCCCTTCCATATAACACTTTGCCTAAGCCCCCTCTCCTGCAGATTCCATAAACCAAGTACATAGAACCCTGTTAGAACGACCCATCATAGCTCCCGATGTTTCGATGTCTGACTTCAGTCAGCACACGGATTTCCTGCTCGAAGCTCTCGTGATTGTCATTTGAATTTGGTAGAGTCGAAATCTGAGTCTCTTACAGCACAATTCTGCCCGGATCCAATTTGTCTTTGTAACACTCCCAATCCTCCTTTTCCGTGGCAATACCTTATCGTTGAAAATTCTCGGTAGCCATCATTAATGTCTCTAAACGTGAATCTTCTTCTTTCTCCCATATCAGAGTTCCGACTCACTCCTTCGATCTTTTGCTTCCTTGAGTTTGGATTTTCGCCAACAAATAGTGCAGCACAATCACTGTAAGCACAAAGCGGCGCCGAGTGGGATGAGAACGACAATGCGAATCTTCTTTTTGATGTATCAGATAGTTCTTGCCGGCAGAGCCTGTATTGCAATCGGTAATCCGATGCATTGCCGCACAAACCTGATTACCGAAGAAGCCTCTGCATGTTCCTTCTTGGAAAGCTTTGTTCGTCGGGATTGGATGGACCTGTTAAATTATTATACGCAACTCTACGAACTTAAACTAATCATGAAGGAGAGGACGATGGAATTTCTCCGTGAGTTGATTATTAGACAAGTTGAGATTTTCCAATACTGAAGGCTTTCCAAGATTGTCGGATCATTCCCTATAGTGAATTGCTGCTATATCCAATAAGGACTGGCAGACTGATTAGTTTGCCAAGCTCGAACGTGTATACTATCCAGTTAAATTGTTGAAGCTGAGGTTGAAGCTCAACCATTTTTTTTTTTTCGCACTTACCGAGTTCTCTCGGAATCTTTCCTCCCTAAATTTGTTGTTTGACAAATCAAGACTGCGTAGCACAGAAAACCACCCCAACTTGGAGGATTTCACTTCCAAATTATTTTGCTTAGTTGGGTTGAACAAGGAGGCTTCTAAGTTTCCTATCTCATCTGGAATAGCCTCATCTCCTTCAGCTCTTCGAATCCCAAGGCCAGAATTCCTAATTTCTTCCACTTCCCGAGCTCGCCGATGTTCCCAGATTCTGTTGCCTCTTTCTCTTCTTCTCCCCTCGGCAATGAGTCAGGTTTTCCATTCACTCCAGCGGAAGAAATCTCGCCAAACACTGCTTGTCCGCTTAAATCAACGAAGGTGAGTTCGGATGAATCCGCAAACGCAGTGCAATGTCCCATTGATTGAATTTTCACCAAGTCTACTCTTATCAGTCCTTGACATTCCTCAAGCAACTCGGCAGTGGGCCCCGTGGAAGTTGGTACCATTTGCGGTAAATTGTTCAAGAACTCGACCGTTGCACAAATTATGGCGGCAGTTGCCAGCGAAGCTGTTGTTTGAAAAGCTGACATATTCAAAGAAAGACTGTTGTTTTCCAAAATCACCTTGGATGGTGCCAGAAAAGTTATTTTGTGTAACAGAGATTGTATTCCAGCATTCTTGAGGCTGGACAGGAAGAGCGCAGCTCTCCCTCGAGTTATTGTTTTGTTGAGATCAAGCAAGTCCAATGAAGACATGTTTCGATTTCTGAAGGCTAATCCGTGTTAGAAGGTTTGTTGGAGAATAGCTGCAATACCAAAGGTTATTCAGATTGCCGAGGCGATGAAGGAATGGACCCGAAATGGTTTACCGCGGAAAAAGAATTCCCCCCTAGGTTCAAGCAGTCCTCAATCTTCCCGATTTTGTAGGAATTGAGCCAGAAATCGATTGTGTACAAAAAAGATAATTTAGTTTGTCAGCCAGCCAATTGCGGGTGGAATGAACCGGTAAAACTATTGTTCTGAAGCTGCAAGAAGTCACTTCCGCCAGTGGTGAGAAAATAAGGCTATCTTTCACCAGTCAAAGAATTATCAGATAAACCAGATTGATTAAGCCTGCTCAGTTCTGCTCAAGGCCGGAGGTATCTCCCAGAAAGTGAATGCTTAGGCAGAGCCCAAAGAGGAAAGGTAGTGCAAAATCCAAGCTCCGAAGGAATGGAGAAAATTCATCTGTTGTCACTGAGCTAAGTATCAAGTTTCCTCAACTGGCCAATAGAAGACGGATGTGCCGGAGACAGATTAGTGATCATACGCAGATGTTTTGATCTCGGAAAGATTCAAAATATTATTCGAAATCGATCACTGAACTATTTAATTCCAGTTATAAGTATTCAAGTTTAATTCAGATTGGTAACAGACGATTCAGGGAGTGGACCCTCCGATCTGATTCATAGACAGATCCAGAAAAGTCAGGTTTTTGACCCTTAGTTCTGAACTCGGAAATTCATATCAAGACTATAGCTGACGGCTAAGGTAATTAGCGAAGGAAATCCTGCAGTTTAGACCATCAGGATTCTAAGTATTGGAACCAAATCCAGTAACTTACGTTGTTGGCATCGAACAATTTGAGGAAGGAATTTTCCTCCCCGTCGGGTTTTGTTGCCGTTTGAGGCTAAGCAATTGAAGCTCTTTGAGTAACCATCTCTGAGGATTCGTTTTGGGAAATCGTTCTCGCCCCATCCAGAATGTAGTTGTGGAGAGGTCGCCAATGGCGACGGGATCGACCCGTTGGGTATTGCCGCCTGAGGTCGAAGGAACGAGAGAGGGAATGCATAGAAGTTGACGAAAAGTAAGATTTTCCCGGAGAGATCGCCGCGGAGAGGTCTATTTTGGAACTAATCCCAACCCCAGGGGGGGAGCCCAGACCCCAAGAAGAAAGGATCACAGGCAATACCTGTCCAGTTTGCGAGACTGTGGACGTTGAGAGAGACCAGAAAATTAAGCGGAGAGAGGAGTAATGAGGCTGTTTTTCCAGTTCAGAAGGGCAAGAGCTTGTGATTCCGGTGACAGCGCCGTCAATTTCAAGAAATAAGGTAGAGAAAGAGAGAAACGAACGGATTCATTCCATTTGGTTTTCATTCTGGTTTTTCATAGAATCTGCAACGAACATTCTTTCATCTGGGTTTTCTCTCTTTTGCAGAAAAATGGCAGTAAAGCCCTGGGGGAGAGTGCAGAGAAGAAGGGAAGAGAATCGCCAGGGAAGGATCCCTTGACAAATGTCAAAAGGGAAATGCGGCTCGAACCTTACAGGAAAATGGCTATTTTCGTCATTATAAGGAATTATTGTAATTTTAGTAAATTATTTTGTAAAATATACGTAAATCAATTATAATCATCATCCAACATTATAAAATCAGAAATTTCTCAATTATTTTACATATTATAATGAACACTGTGTAAAATTTTCAATTTAATTCAATGTTCTTTAATTATTTTTAATAAAATTAATTTATAAATGAGGTTAATGTTGTGTGCGAGATGGGATAACCACTCTTAGAGAGTGAACTGTCCTCGCTCGCCAGATTTTACAGAAAGACAGCACTTTGGGACGGTGGTGGACCGTTCTCTATCGGTCTAATTTAAGAGAGGAAGGTCCACCGGGGTCTCAAGTGCGTCCGTTTACGACAAATTTGAGAGAGGACGTTCACTACCGTCCAAGTTCTTTAGCTTAAAGCTTTTAAAGGAACTATTTTGGATAATGTGTTTTTTGATGATTATATTAATGGGGAGGTAACGAGGTGAATGTTGATTTAATTTTAATAAGAAATATATAACTGATGAACATGAGTAATATGAATTTACTAACTTGATACTTGGTTTTTACTGTTTATTGCATTTATTTGGAAATGCCCTTTGAAGAGGTATTAAAGTTTTCTACGAATTTTTGCTAGGGTTAATAGTTAGTCTAATCATCGCCCACGGTCAAGATTAAATCAGTTGTCCAAAGTTAAGTGTGAGAATCAATCTCCAAAGTATCACGTGAAACTCAGGTGAATGCAGTCAGAACTCAATCGTCCAAAGTATCAAGTGAAATCAGGGTGAACTTCATCAGAATCATTCGTCCCAAGTAGTCCAGTCGTCCAACTAATGAAGACGCAGTCGTCCACGCTCAAAGAAGACACAGTCGTCCACGATCAAGAAAGACTCAGTCGTCCACGCTAATGAAAGACGCAGTCGTTCCACGCTCAAAGGAAGACGCAGTCTGTCCACAGTTTTTGTTTTAAAAGAACGAAACGCTGTGGTCCATAAAAGACAGACTTACTTTTCCACAGCTTCTCAATCCAAAGGACTTATCAGCCAGAATATTTGAAATACCTACCGCAAGCACAGTGATACGCTCCATGTCTTAACCCCGATCATTAATTGCTGCGAGACATAGCGACTCCAACATCAAACGCTAGCTGTCGTCGTACAGATGTGTTCTCTTCAACGCTTTATTTTCCGAACACGAGACGAGAGCGTTTTCTAGTGAGATGCCGATTAAGACGAGTATAAATAGAAGAACAAAACTTAGGAGAAATAACTTTTTGCCAAAATCCTCTCTGAACCCTTACATCTCAAAAAGTTTTGTACTACTCTGCAGGTTTCTACACCTCTCTACCTCTAAACTTGAGATTCTGTTTTTGAGAGAGTGTAGCTTTTGTGCGCACTATAGTCAAATCTGTAAAATCTTAAAGGCATGGATTGACGCCCGTGAGTTTCTCCAGAGTTGAAAGGCGTGTGATTGATACCCGTTAAGTCAATCAAAGTTTAAAGGCTGTGATTGACGCCCGTCGAGATCAATTCAAGTGTAAAGCGTTGATTGCGCCCGTGAAGTCCACTCAAGTTTTTCTCGGAGGTAAGAGAAAGAAACTTAAGGGGGAAACTTGAAGCGGACGGTAGGCACGGTTTTGGCCGACACACGTACAACCTCTCGTGTTGTTTTTCTCCAGTCTTTCTCTCTGTTATTTGAATCAGTAAGTAATTAATTGAAAAATTTTTATTACACTAGTAAAGAGATTAAGAAATTTCAATTTACCTCCTCTTATGACAATCACGTTTAGGGGTGTGCAAACCGAACCGGAACCGATGATATGAAACGAACCCGGAAAACCGGTAAAATAGGTTCGGTTCGGATCGGTTTTGACAGTGGGAAACCGATCTTCGGTTCATTTGGTACGGAACCGCTTAATTAGGTTTCGATTTTCAATTTGGATCTGTCAAAACTGATACAAACGAACTGAACCGGACGAAACTTAAAAACCATATAAAAAAAAACTTATTAATTATTCTGATATTCAATGGTAGCCATGGAAAACAGAGAAGCAAGGAGGCAAGGCGTCATCGCGAAGTTCTGGAGATTTATTTTTTTTTGGGGAAAAAACCGAAAACAAAAAGTGACCGTGACACAGTAAAGGAGTGACAGGAAAAAGTTAGAGAAAGAAAAGAGATGTCTGACGTTCTTCATCATGTGCAGGGTAAGAAGACCAAAGTGAGGGCATAGAGCAAACCACCAAGCAGTTGCCGTCCCGTGAAGCTGTGATCTCCGTTTATAATAAGGAAAGGGATGTTAGAAATTAATGATGATTTAGTCTCCCGAATTGCTGGGAGCGTGGGCACTCCAAGTTAGGGGTGGGCTAGACCAGGACCGCGGACCGAGGAACGAACCGGACCGCAAGTGTCGGTCCGGTGTCGAGGACGGTTATTGATGTTCTCGGTCCGGACTGGTCTCAAAGCAGGAATACCAGAGCAATGGTCCGGTCCACGGTCCATAGTCCGAATTCCAAAAGACCGGACAGGACAAAGATAGTCGATTTATTTTTTATATGACTTTAGTTTTGAGATTTCATTATATTTTATAATGTTGGACAGTAGATTGAGTTTTTATGGTAAATAGTTGGATTTAGTTTTTATTTTAGATGTGGAGATAGTTTAGATGTTTGAATTGAGTTTATCTAATGGAGATTTTTATTTAATCATGGATTAGCGATTTAAGTGTTAGATTACTTGTTAGTTTAATCTACATTACTTTCATGTTTTATTTCTATTAAGAGTACAAGGAAATATTGAGCTGAGTTAATTGGAAAAATCAGTATGCAATTCAGAATTTTGTTGTTTTTATTTTTTTTTTTAAAAATATTCAACAGTACCATGGGAGAACCCGGGACCGGACCTAATTTTTTGGTCTTGGTCGGTGGGTCCCAGTCTTTTGCACGGTCCGGGTTACTGGATTCAGGATAACAATTCCAGATCCCATGGTCGGCCAATTCGGCTCGAGAAGCGACAGACGGACCATGCCCACCCCTACTCCAAGTCTCCAAGAGGGGGGAAAAGTTTTCATTTTAATTTTCAAATAATCCTGATCCATGTTTTACTAATAAATTAAACGAAAAATGTAAGTATTTTTATTTTTATTTTATTCTCGAACATCTTAACCCAAGTAAACCAATCATATGGTAATTATATATTATAATTATTTGTTTATATCCTCAAATTTAAATTTACATTATTTAAAATTTAAAAAAGGAGATTGTAGAATGAAACCGAACCGGAACTTTCGGTCGGTTTTGGTATGTTAAAAGGACCGGTTCGGTCGATAAAATTCGAACACCGAAAAACCAGAGCGGTTCGGTTCGGTTCCCTCCCACCTCCTCCCCAAAAACCGACCGAAACTGGTTTTGCACACCCCTAATCACGTTCCTACAAACGAACAACTCTATTTTTAAGAGTCTTTCCGTTTCTATGACAAATTCGCGAGCGGATTATTATTATGACGTCGCTAAGGGTCATTTGTTAGGTTATAATACTTTAAAATTTGAATCGTCAAATTTGATATTTTAAAATTTTGAATTGGAAAAAAAATCGTATACCTTTGAGGTCCAACACAGTAATTTTACCTTTAAAAAACAACGCATGGGAAATGGTCCAATGGAGTTGGCGGTGACCAGTTCCTCCCAATTAAAAAACATGTTTTTAAAGAATTAACAAAAATAAAATCGTTAACTACACAAAAATAAAGTATTCTACGTATAAATCTATATTTATTCTCTATTCTAGTTATATAAACATATTCCACTCAAACAAGAATTTACATTATGTATAACTTTATAATTTATATTACTTGTATTTTAAATTATAAAAATCATTATGGAGTAATCCAGTATATTTAGGACTATTTTAATACAAGAAAGTACACAGAACTTATTCAATTATAATTATACGTATAAGAATGGGATACTATAACATAAAATTATAAAATTTAATAAGTATCATTTATATCAAAGGCATGTAAACAACACTTGTCGTGCAATATACAATTAAAATTAAATGCACAGTAATATTATAATATTATTTTACTCGCCTATTCTTACTTATCACATTATAAATATTGATTACAAATATTTATTGAAAAGATTTAATAATTTATTTTAAATATTAATACTTTAATTATATTAAATTAACGCTATCAAAGTTATAGCCCTAACATTAAAAAGTCTCCTATTATAATATACAATATATTAATATAAGTTCACTTTGAATACCTACCTAACCATCTCTGCTTTGGAACATTTTCACACCAATTTTACCTATTCGTCTACTCAATATTTTATCGTAGAATTGAGTTTACAATCCTTAAATATTACATGGAACCAAAACGTTTAAAAAAACCGAAGAAACAATCGAACCACTCAAATTTAGAATGTATTTATTACATCGAATATAGATAATTTCAGGACGAACAATACTATTATACACGCTAAAGAAAAAAGATAGCCGCAATTTCAATCAACGATTTATCATTTTAAGGTTTCCCGTTTTCTGATTTCGTTCTATGACAACTGGATGATTTTTAGCAAGGAAGAACCCGGATATGAGATTTTCAGAGAAATTCAAGGCTAAATTCGTGCTAAAACATCATGAATTTCATAATGTTTTTGATCAAGCTCCAATGATCTTAAGATACTGCATAGACAAAAGCTCACCTGCATATACAATGGTTTCTCTAGCTGCACCTCTGTCAAAGCTCTCTCCAACCTGTCTCATATGGCTTAGAATGCCAATTCACTTTCCTGTACGTCTGTTCAAACCCCAAAAAAAAACGACAGAAAATCGTCAATCAATTATCTTTTTTCAGTTTTACTAAAAAAAAAAAAAACACTCAAGATCTAATTTTGCACATACTTCCCTGTCCGGGTTGTTTGTGTAGACAAATTAAACATTAGATAATTTATGATCACCTTGTTCAATTCGCAGCAGTTGAAGAATTACAGTTCTTTCAACAGTACTGAGTAGGAATTTTAATTTTTTCCTATTAATGTAGTTTATATCTGTTCCATCTACACCGAAGCTGTATATTCGAAAGTGAAAAATTTATTATTACCAAGTAATTCAAATAACCCTTCTGAAAAAGTGATTTGTATTTTATTCTGTTAAAAAGGGATAAAGAATATTCCCTTTAATTAAAAGTCCCATTCTCAGGTATAATGAAGACTCACCGTTATTAACAGTTGATCTTGAAAAGTAGAGAATTCTTTTTCTTTTAGAAAAGAAGAGTCTTCTTTCTTTAAAGACGATTCGTTATTAAAAAAGTAATTCCGCTTTTCTTTGGAAATAGAATTGTGAAGCTTTCTGACTTATCTAAACCGATCATTGGTTTTGATTTTATCTGGTTAAAGGAGTTCAAAGCTGAATTAATTCAAATTTTAATTCATTCATTTCCTGTCTAAAATCCTGCAGTTTCGGGTTTAGAAATATTAAAGTTTTCTAATCGATAATCTTCATTTATACTTAAATACTTTGGTGTTTTTATCGGTCTATCATCATTTGGTTCAACCTTTTTCGTTTTATGTTCTTCTACTAACGGTTTTCTGAAGAATAATGTCAATAACTTTATTCGATATCGGATTTGTTATTTGGTCACGTACATCAATAATTGCATGTGGAGTTTTTAGATAACACAATTTAGATATAAAGTGGTACAAACAATTATTACACAAGCTTTTTCAATGATGAAGATAGTCCTTCATGACAACTTGAAGATTCGTCATTCATTGAATTTAAAAGTAATTTTAGACAGTTGAAGGGAAAGGAGACCTTTCATCAAGGTTCAGTTGTTTTAACTTTTTTCTTAGTTAAACACTCACTGGCCATAGTTGTTCGATCTTGCCACATTTTAAATTATTTCGGATTTAGATTTTTTATAAATCTTTTTTTGTTTATTTTTGTTTAGATTTAATTTTTAGATTTAATTTTTTTTAAGAATTAACAAAAAGAAACTCGGTAAAATACAGAGAAAATAAATAATTCTATGCTAAGTATTCTACTTTTATCTCTATTTTATTATTTAACATACTCACTCAAACAATGATATGTACAATTAATGTAATATAATTAATTATTATAATTTAATATATTAACGTATCTTTAATTATAAAAACCATTATTTGATATATCAGTAGTATGTATAGATAAACAAATAAAGAGTAAACGTAACATTATTTCATTATAATTATAACGATATAATAACTATACTGTAAGATTAAAATTATAAAAGTTAAATGTTGTATTACTTATCCCCAAAACAAATGACATGTAACACTACTTGTCGTGCCAATATTAAAAATATCAACTAATTAGAATTGTACAGTACTCTTATAAAACACTCCAGTAACAGATCGGGTGATTATATGAAGACAGTCAATGTTCTAACATCAAGCATCATTCTCCCACTGAGCTTCAGGTATGAAGACTTTTAATATCGATACTGCCATTAGGACGCAGTAAAAAAGTTTGCATGGAGAATGACAGGATATTGGTTAAAGAAAAGTGAAAAATGCAACTACAAGCAGTATGCCAACTGGATTCCGTGGAGACTATAATGCATCAAAGTGGCAGGCCGAGGACACACTACAAGAATTAAAACATGCAAGCTTCGCACTCATGCACCGAACGATTGAGATCATTATGCTTATCTAAATGGGTCGCATCTGAGTACCTTCGACGTTTTTAGAATTCACACACAGTGGATATTTGCGTCTATTATTGAAACAAGTAGAGAAGACTCCAACGGAATATCGCAAAGACCTTTAGCATCTAGGCGAGAGGAAAGCTCGAATAATGGTGGATGAAGTTCGATGTAAGGCAATATA
>JAJTVD010000253.1:0-10991 GCA_022432975.1 Begonia masoniana | reverse complement strand
TAAACAAATAAAGAGTAAACGTAACATTATTTCATTATAATTATAACGATATAATAACTATACTGTAAGATTAAAATTATAAAAGTTAAATGTTGTATTACTTATCCCCAAAACAAATGACATGTAACACTACTTGTCGTGCCAATATTAAAAATATCAACTAATTAGAATTGTACAGTACTCTTATAAAACACTCCAGTAACAGATCGGGTGATTATATGAAGACAGTCAATGTTCTAACATCAAGCATCATTCTCCCACTGAGCTTCAGGTATGAAGACTTTTAATATCGATACTGCCATTAGGACGCAGTAAAAAAGTTTGCATGGAGAATGACAGGATATTGGTTAAAGAAAAGTGAAAAATGCAACTACAAGCAGTATGCCAACTGGATTCCGTGGAGACTATAATGCATCAAAGTGGCAGGCCGAGGACACACTACAAGAATTAAAACATGCAAGCTTCGCACTCATGCACCGAACGATTGAGATCATTATGCTTATCTAAATGGGTCGCATCTGAGTACCTTCGACGTTTTTAGAATTCACACACAGTGGATATTTGCGTCTATTATTGAAACAAGTAGAGAAGACTCCAACGGAATATCGCAAAGACCTTTAGCATCTAGGCGAGAGGAAAGCTCGAATAATGGTGGATGAAGTTCGATGTAAGGCAATATACAAAATATAAACTAATTAAAGTGAATTGTAACCCCCGAAAAACCCATCTGAGTTCCAAGTGCGCACAGAAAACTCCCTGGTCTAAACGACTCTCTCTTTAGTATATTATCCACATGACTCGATTTCTTAATAAGCTAAATATCTAATCCCATTGATTGGGCACCCGGCGTCCACCCCTCCCCAAAAAATTCGGAAGAGTGCGAGCCCAAAAATAGAGCCCCCAAATGCAAGTAACTGACATAACACAATCCAGGAATATCCCAATCCATCTAACCATCTACGAAATTCCAAACAATATCAATAACAGAACGAAAATGCTATCAACCAAACTAAAGAAAGCACAATATAGCGTGACATATCACCCTGAAAACTATACTACATAAACTAATAATCAACGCCCCAAAACAAACAAAATAAATCCTAAACCCTATAATCACTATGCACGGCTCCATGCGGGTCGCCCTAACATACCATCAGCCGGGGCCCGGTCGCACAACACAAACCACCATCTACTCCTCGAGCAGGCTCTCGATATAACCCCTCCTCCTGTACGGTACATACACCACAAAACCCCAAAACCCCACGTAAGCGCAAGCTTAGTAAACAGAGGCTGAACGTAAATATGAGTATGAAAATGTTATGCAATTCTCAACATGTAGTCCTAAACACGTTGTCATAATCTCACGCATCGATTCTCACGAGGTTGGAAATGTAAACCAAAGGGCAGTCAGGTCGTAAACCGTAATGTTTACCGGCACGTCACCGCGTCCCGTCTCGACAGGAACGGGGTCCTAAGTCACACCAAAAACCACCTGTCCCGACTCGAAATGTAACCGCCCGAGACAACCAGACGATACAACGCACTGCTCATCGGCACTCGGTCGCCACCGCTCCAGTCGTCCGTAAGCGGGGCCTCAGTCACACTCCAGCCACTGTCGCCTGTCCACACCGTACCTCACATCACACTACCTACCTCTGTGCTTAAAAAACATGCTCAAAACATTTTGCGTAGTTTTTAAAAACATGATGCATGCTGACCATAACAACTAACTAGAACTCAAAAATGCGCATCACACCCCAAACTTACCTACTGCCAAATACACAAGGACTCCAACATGGCATCAAACTGTGGTTGTAGGCCCTTCTGGGCGACTCTCAAGACATTTTATAAAACCAATACTACTTACTTGGCGTCCCTAGCTCGCTCGGGTTGGACGTCGCGTCACCATGGCTTCACCTAGATAAATTAAAAATTCTCGGTAATACTTAGGGGGGCCTTAAACTCACCAATTCAACATGAAACTATGTTTAACTTAACCCGATCTACCAACTAAACAAGTCACTTATTGGTTGGTTTAAAAACCAGTGCGAAACTCACTGCCGAACTTTTCTACGCTTATCGAAATACCGATTTTTGCGGTAACGCACTCCTCTAACAACTATTTTCAACATTACCATGAGAGAATTTAAACGAATAGTCATAGCCAGGTCAAAACTCAAAAAAACAGAACCGGTTTTTTAGGAATTCCAATTTGCCATTTTGGTTTTTCAAAAAACCTTTCAATCACATCACCAATTATCACATTCTAACGATTAAGCATAATTTAACAAATCCGAGGTTTCCAATTTCAAAACACGAACGACAGCCCCACCCCTCCCTTTCCTCTCGGTTTCACCCCTGAAACAGGGGTATTTCAGCACTGAGGATCGCCCATCGCCCACACCAATTTCCCCCTATTTTGTCGCCAAAAACAACAAGAAAACTCGGCCCCAACATGCTCCACAATAAGACCACACCTCGGCCTACGCATAAAGAGAGGAAACAGGGAGAAGAACTCACCTCTTTCCGTTCCGATGTAACGGGCCCGAACCGCCCAGGGCCCGGTGCGTTCGACAATTTCACAAATCCCGTGTTTAAACGACGTTTAAAAAGTAATTAATAAAAATCCGCTTGGTTTCGGGTTTTCCGAACCCGCGATTTTCTTGGTGAAGGTTGTTAAAAATCCTCTAGAATACGTTGGAAAAATGTTGGGTTAACCATGGTGTGGAAAATCGAAGTAAAAACAAAATTTTTTAAAAAAATTGGAAGGGGCGCGCGCGGCGCCGCGCGCGCGCCACGCGCCAACGCGCCACCCTGGGCGCGCGCGCCTAGAGCGCTCGCCAGCGCGCCCAGCATGTGTGGGAGGCGATATCGCCTACGGTGGCGATTACTCGCCACTTCTCTGCCTGTTCCGCCAAAAAAATCGCCCCAGAGGCGATTACTCGCCTTCCATGGCGTCCACTCGCCACTCTCGGGTTTTTGACCCCAAAAACGCCCAAAACTTGGACTTTTTCCCGACTTTTCGACTCTTCATTCCTTCAGTTTCTACGACAAAAACACCTTCCAAAAATTCCGAAATTTAAACATACCTGCCCGACACCTAAACCATCAAAGCCCATAAAAATCTTGGAAAACGACTTCAAACGGAGAAATACAAAATAGAAACACGTAACCCGACGTTATTTAGTTTAAAACCAAAAACGGGCGGCGGAAACGCCTAAATTCTTTAAAACAAAACCTAAAAATTTACAACCAACACTATACTATTCTAACCCAAACACTCACAACCATAGACATATTTCAACCAAAAGACGCACAAAATAAAATCATTTACAAACAAACTGTACAACGGTACTTAAAAGTTTATAACCAACCGTTCACCATTGTTCTACCTTACTTCCACACATACAAACATTACAAACACAAAAACAACCATCTATCAAATGTTCACCTCCCACACTACCCGACGAACAGTGGTCAGGGGGTGGACGCCCCGACAATGGCTGCACCGGCGGCACTAAGCTACTCCTCCGATGCGGTAAATCCTGAGCTGTCTCATCGACTCACCTGTATAACACTCGTCACCTACACCATAGAACACAAACGTAAGCCTAACGCTTAGCAAGTAGGGAAATAATGCACAACGACACGCCACAATGACGCGACTCAACCTAACAGTAGTTTCAACACAATCTGTTGGTTGCTTTTCGTGTTCGGTCGCAGTTTCTTTTACGTCCAGGTGAATCAGTAGGCACACGCCCCACCCAGTCAGGACGGCCAGCCTTTGATCAGGAAGCTAAACCGGAGGCAACACGTCCCAACACAGCTCCAGAAGGCCAAACAAGGATCTCCCCCAAATCGATGTAGAATCCTCCATTGGGTGCACTTCAAGCACGACAGGTCGAGGAATTAACTCAAGACACATACGTACATAACAGGGCATCTCGAATAAAATCCCTCGCGGGGTGCTTCAAGAGCCACTGCCCAACGAAGCGATTTTTACGCGAGACCAAGTTGCATACACGTTTATCTTTCATCAACATCATCCCACCACTCCAACATGCAAAACTCGTGATTTTCTAGTTTAGAAAACAATGATGCATGCACCCGATGCGGTAACAAAAGCAAAACATAAAAACACAACAAAAAAACACTCTCTACCGTTCTATGGTGTAGGCCCGAAGGCAACAAACAAATAATCCACTACTTAAATGGTGGTGCTCGATACACTCCGTTCACACCGTCCAACAAATCACACGTCGATCAATAACAAATACCGGAATTCACTTATAACAACCTAAATAAATTATAAGGATTTTTCTAACTAAATAACTACACCTTTCAACCTAAACTCACAACTTACTCCAAACCCGATTTTACACCAAAAATTTAACGTCACAACTTCAAACGGTCGTAACTCTCAGGTTTTCAACGGATTTCGACGTGCCACCCATTGAAAACATCTACACGTCTATATCCATTGAACACCACAAAACCACCAACCAAAACATCATTAGCCAACTCAAAATCCAGCAAACAAATCGGGTAGATAGGTGTTCGTCCAACCATTTTTGTGGAACACATTTACCATCTCAAATATAACCTCAAATAACCTAAACTAAGTCATCCAACAACCAAAAACATCAAAATAGGGAAGAAACTAACCTTTCTACTCAAGATGTCGGAGGCACACTTAGGGTTTCCAAACCTAAGCAACTCACTCCACAAACCACTAAAAACCTTAAAACCTAACCTCAATCAACATTAAACAATAAAACCCACTTAATCTTACCCTTAATCTTGAAAACTGAAGCAAAAGGAGTGAAGAACTTCAATGGAGGGACTGGCCCGTGGGAGAGAAGAAAAGAGGAAGGGAAAGTGAAGAAAACAGTTTACATTTTTAATTTTAAGCTTAAACAATTTTCTCCACTTTTGACTTCCTTCCACAATCTTTTTTAAATTGTAATCAAAACCCTCCTTTAAGTCCAAACGTGAGCCATTCAAAAACAACATCCCTTTTCATTCACAAAAATTAGACAAAATTTGATTGGGTTATTAAACTTTGACTTTTCAAACCTATGCTTTTTGACTTTCAACTTGGATTTGTTTGACTTGTCACCATTTCCCCTTCTCTTTTCTCTTGGCTTTACATATACCCTAACTCTTAATCGCTTAACCAATTAACCTCTAAACTCTCCTAACCGGGTTAATCTAAGCTACGCACGTAATGGGAAATTCTCGGGTGTTACAATCCACCCTCCTTACAAAAATTTTGTCCTCCAAATTTGTTTACTTATGATTTTTTTTTTTTTTTTTTTTTTTTTTTTTTTTCCACTTTTAACATTCCAACGTCTATCATCTTCTATTTGAATTTTTCATGACGAATCTTAACTATGCTAACGTTCGACACATCTACGGATGCCCTAAACACTTCTCCGATAATGATCGGCATCCTAATCTCCAACTGTCCAAGTTCAATTTCCTCCAAATGTTCAATTCTAATCGAATATTCCATGAATACTTACCCGTAACTACCTCAAATACCGTAACCTCCAAGAACTCAATAAATATCCTTCTTACGCTAAACCTCAATTTTAATTCTCTTCTCTTACCCACGCTCCGAAGTGCTATGCTAAACATTGACTATTCTATGATTCTTCAGTCGCCTAGCAATCGACAATTTTCTATGTCTCAAACTACAGATTCCTCAACTTCTCATTTCAAGACTAATGATACTTCCATTACAATTCACTTAAGCGTCTATAATTTACACCCTCAACTTCCTTGCATCTCCAAGGTGTGTAACTAGGACTCTTCAATCCTTCAAACTTAGTTCTTAACTCAAGTCATCCTGCTTCCTTAGCTCAGGGCCCTATCTCTCACAAACTTACTTCTAATGCTCCCTTACTCATTCCTATGAAGTTTAATTTTCTTCTGCAACTTCACTTGAGTGTTCATCCTTACTGAACCACGCCTCGTAGTGTAACTCCTAAACTTCTTGCTCTCTAAATCTTGAGTTGTCACGCCCTATTTACCGGGTACCCGCTAATTTCCTATACTTCAAGTTTAACCTTCCCAGCTATGACCTAGTTTCGCAGCGCTTATGTTCTATTTCTTCTGTTATTGCACACTTACACACCCTCATCACTAACGTCCTCAACTCGTCTATCTAAATTTTTCACTCGACCGTTTCCTCCTCAGCACATTCCTCATTTTATCCCTCCTATCGTTTTACACTCCTTCCTTCACCTAATCCATGAACTTTCCATATATTTTAAATTCACAACTCAAACCTTAAATTCCCAAAAAAAATTCCTCTTATAATATTTTACCCCTTTACCTCAAACCTCATGACACTAACTTCCTTAGCCATTCTAACATCGTTTTTCCAAACTCTCACTATCTAACTTCTCATATAAATCACATCTCAATGCTTAAGTCTAACTAACCGGCTTTGTCCACCTTTAACACTCAATACTCCGCTGGTGGTTCACACACGTCACTTCCACCCCAAACTTCTAACGAAATTTCTATAATCTTCTAGAATGACCCTTACTCCTAAATTCACATCAGTATAACCTTCGTGTTGAACTTTTGCTCCTTTCTCTCAATACACTGGATAGTTAAGTCCTTTACTGACTGAACATGCTTGTCTCTCTCTTCTTTCAGATTAACTCATCGCTTCATTTGCACTCTTTTCTAAGTCCCTTCCAAAATTCATAATGCCAACTAATAAAACTCTCTATCTTGCATTGGCAACAATTTACTTTTCTTTCTATAGCCTTTTGTGAATTCCAACTCCATCCTATGCTTAACTAGCTAGGTCACCACATCCAAAACCATCCAACTTTTTAACTTCTAGTCTCTCTAACACACTCAACACTTTCAAGTTAATTTCAGTTTCTTTTCCTTCGAACTCTATACTTCCTCAAATTTTTCCCTTCACCATGTATAAAATCAGATTCTCACCTCCCATTGTGTTTTCTCTCCTAACGATCTATGTGAAGACCTTTCGTTCCTTCTTATCCTTTATTCTCCTACTTCTACATCTTCTCTATACGGTCTAACAGCTTTACCTCAGAAATTAAATCCTTACTAACATCATCTAATTCACAACCGCTTCCTAAGTTAGTCCAAAACTAGTATACCTGTCATCTTCTTAACTTTCATCTCCTCAATGGTTTGCTTTTGCAAACTTTTTAACTTAACTTTAGCTTAATTACGAAATGCACCTCCAACTCTCGTGCAAAAATTCCTATAACTCTCATTCTAACCGCCCACTCATATAAGTCATAAATGCCTACCCTCCTTTCGCAATTCTCACTACCATACAAATTTCAAGATTCACTTGATATTCCTCCTCACAACTTTCCACATTTTACTACTATTTAGTTTCTATTTGCTCTACAACTTAGGTTCTAAATATCTGTCCCGAACCTTTCACAACTAGTCCAGGTCTCCATAACCACCTACTCATTACGTTCTTAGACCAGTACCCAACAAATTTGAAAATTTTCCCTAAAATGGACTCACTACTACACATCTCTCTTACCCTTCAACTCGATTCTAAACATCCCACTTAATTCATACTCTAACCTCAACATCATCATAATTCAAAGGACTGGCTTTTCTGCTACCAAATCACGGTAATCAATGTCTCCATTCTCACCTTAGGTTTGGCTCTAGAGTTCTAGGTCGAATAACACCATCAACTAAAACAACCCTTAATGCTCCTCTAACGCGCATTATCCCCAATCATCTTGGAATTGAATACACTCCTAAACGAACGTACATCCCTAACAATCCACTGGTGTACCCACATCTTCTAATCCTCTAAATTGGTATCACCGAAACTGAGTAATACGACCTCGACATGACACTATGCCTCTTAACACCCAATATACTCTATAAGTCGACTCAATATTCGCAATATTACAATCACAACATTCGTTAACTTTAGGCTAGGTCCCCTTTAGTCATCGTGAAGTCAATCCAACTTATCCCCACAGAAACAGTCTCCATTTTCTTAAATTCTGAAACCTCGCATTCTACCTAAATTATGCCAACCCTAGGTAACTATTTTATTATCCGACCATATCCTCGTAATATACCTACTTATGACATTTCGTAGATTCGTCTGTAGGGGTCTCCCAATTAATTTCTTTTCTAACTTCACACTTTTCTAACTCTACTACGATTCATTCAAATTCCTAACCAGCAAGGTTTGCTACTTAGGATTTCATTCTATCTACGGATATAAAATCCTAGGATAGAATATGCACCCTATGTTAAATATATGCCAACGCATAGCATGTAATCCAAAATACTTACAATCAGTGCTCAGGAGTCGGACCCTTCTTCATGGCTACAGGCAATCTTGATAAAGCAAGCTTGTCACAAAATAAAGCACCGTTAGTTTTGGCTTCGACAATCCCGGCAATATGGTCAGCTTTCGAAACAATTAAAACATTTTCCTCATATTGTCCACACTCTCCTGGATGAAATTTCAACAAATTTGGACATTTCGGAACCGTCTCCTTTGCTGCTTTCGCGGCTTCGTCCTCTTCATCAGATCATTTCAAATGCCCTTCGGCGTTTTAGTCCTTCCTTGAGATAGGGAAGAAGATCCAACCGGTTTTTAAAATTTAATGTCATTGAAGAAATTGCTCCAACATTGCGTGTCCACAATAGGTGAAGAGTAATTCAAAACTCTATTTGCCTCCAACCAACTCCAGAGCTGTCTGACTAAATCCTTACGTGTCCTACTCTCGATAGTCCTGAGTTTCCGACATTCTAGTCGAACCTGTTGTAAACGCAAGGACAATTAGTTAAGTAGAAACCCGCTAAAAGGAAGGGAATACTTAAGTGGTTGAAGCACGTGAAGCGGCGGCATGTCGGGGAAATCCTTGAACGACTCGACACTTAACGTCTATACCATCTCTGTGTAACGCACGAACCACCACGGCGCGATGCGTCACATTGCAAACAAATAAGTGTTAAACGACGTAAAAGTAATTAATCAAATTCCTCGACTCGGTTTTGGGTTTTCAGAACCCTCGATCTTTTTCTTGGAAAGTGTGTCTGAAATCCTTAGAAATACGTGGGAAAAATGTCGGGTTAAAATGGTGTGGAAATCGAAGTAATAAAAACAAAATTTTTTTAAAAAATAGGAAGGCGGCGCTGCTGGGCAACGCGCGACGAGCCAACGCGGCCCACTTGGCCGGCTGCGCCGCATAGCCGCGCCCCAGCGCGACCCAGCATGTGTGGGAGGCGATTACTCGCCACCTTTAGCCGTTTCGCCCAAAAATTGCCCCAGAGGGAATTACTCGCTTCCCATTGGCTCGCACACCCCTCGGGTTTTTGACCCCAAAAAACGCCAAAAACTGACTTTTTCCCGGACTTTTCGACTTACCTTCACTTCCTTCATTTTCTACGACTAAAACACCTCCAAAAATTCCGAAAATGTTAAACATTACCTTCCCCGACACAAACCATCAAAGCCCATTAAAAATCTGGGAAAAACGCGTCAAACGGAGAAATAAAAAAAAAGAAAACTTAACCCGACGGTTGTATTTTTAAACCAAACACGGGCGGCGTACGACTAAATTCTTTTAAACCAAAACCTGAAATTTCAAACGAAAAGATACTAGTCTAGCCCCCAACCTCACAACCATTACGAAAATAGTTCAACCAAAACGAGCACAAATAAATCATTTACAACAAAAGTACAACCGCTACTAAACCGTTATAACAAACACGTTCACCATTTGTTCTACCTCTTGCCAACATACAAACATTACAAACACAAAAAACAACCAATATTCAAAATGTTACCTCCCAACCTACCGACGAACAGATGGTCAGACGCCCCGACAATGCTGCACCGGCGGATCCTACTACTCCGGACTACGGCCTAATCCTGAGCGTCCATCGACCTCACCGTTATAACCAATCGTCAACTACACCATAGAACACAAAACGTAAGCCCTAAACGCTTAGCAAGTAGGGAACTAATGCACAACGACACCAAATGCTGACTCAACCATAACATGCAGTTTTACACACTCTGTTGTTTTATTTTTCGTTTCGGTCGCATTTATCTTTCATTCCAGGTGATCAAGGAGGCCACGCCACATAGAGTCCAGGACGGCCACGCCTGATCCACGGAGCAGCCCGGAGGCCCCGTCCCAACACAGTCCAGGACGGCAACAGCTCTCCTCCAAAATCGAGCGTAGATCCTCCATTGTGGCACTCAAGCTCCGAACCGGTCGATGCTTCATTACGCCCTGACACTCTGGACATTCCCAGGGCATCGCGCATAAAATCCTCGGGGGGGTGTCAACGAGCACTTGTCCCAACGCCGCTATTTCTCGGGCCAAGTTGCATCTCATTCTTTATTTCATCACCTCAGCTCACCACTCAAACATGCAATAAATCGGGATTTCGTAGTTTAGAAACATGATGCAGAACCGATGCGTAAACAAAAGCAAAAACATAACAAACAAAAAAACAACACAATCCCGACCATTCTATGTGTAGGCCAGAAGGCAACAAACACTCATCCAATACTTTACATTGGGTGGTGGCTCGATCTTCTTCGTTCAAACCGTCCAACAAAAATTCACCCGTGATCACTACAAATAACGGAATGCACTTAGTCACAACCTAACAAATATAAGGATTTTTCTAACTAATAATCACACATTTCAACCTAAACGCACACACTTAACTCCAAACCCGCTTTACACCAAAAAATTACCTGTCAAACTTCAAACGGTCGGAACTCTACGTTTCAACGGATTTCGGGACGGGCCAACCCTTTCGGAAAACCTCTACACGTCTACTGTCCAGTGAAACACCCAACCCAACAAACAAACACAGTAGCCAACTCAAAATCCAGCAAACAGAACGGGTTAAGGTGTTTCTTCAAACCATTTTTTGGAAACTTCACCAATCTTCAATCTAACCTAAATTACCTAAATAAGTGCATC